>JAHUXG010016191.1:350610-395936 GCA_020740815.1 Sciurus niger
GGGGGGGGGGGGGGGAAGGAAAAAATAACAGAATGAATCAAACGCCATTATCCTATGTAAAAGTATGACTACACAAATGGTCAGCCTTTACTTCATGTACAAACAGAGAAACAGTATGTATCCAATTTGTGTACAATAAAAATAAAATTAAAAAAAAAAAAGGTGGCAAGCATTAGATGGAGGACAGGGTGACAGACAGAGGGAAGGAGCCAGGGGGAGGTAGGACTGTTGAGCCAAACACCCCAAATACCTGAGGTGAGTAATGGAGGAGCAACTTGGCACCCAGCTCGTGCAGATCACCCTCAGGTTTGAAGGGGGCTGGCTCATTGGGCCCTGAGGAGAAAGGGGAAGTCTTCAGACCTCACTGGGCCTCTGGTCAAACCATATCTAGAGACTGCCTCTTCCCTGCCTGACCAGAGAGAGACCCTAGGGACACCTTCTGCCCCCTAGCCCACTGGTCTCTGGACTTGGACTTGGGACAATGGGGCAGGTGCTAGGACCAGACAGAAGGGGCTACATACCCAGAGCACACAGGACCCTCAGGGTGGCTTCCTGCAGCGCTTCATGGAAGATGGCCACAGCCCCCAGCTCACCCTCCAGGGATGTGGGGCTGCCCCATCGAGTGTCCTGGGTGCCTGCAAGGGTGGAGCTGATGCTGCCCTCCTGCAGGGGGGCTGCCAGCCCAGACCCCCAGCCCAGCGCTACGGAGGCTGGGACTGACTGGGATCGGGTGAGGGAGGGGTGAGCATGAGCCAGGGCAGCATGGACTGATGGTGTGGGCAGCCCCGTGGTGGTGGTCGTTGTGCGGTGCCCAGCAGAGCCGATACAGCAGGAGGAGAAAGGCTGTGGGGCCAGGATTGGGGGACTGATCAGGTCACAGCAAAGTCTGAGGTTCCATCTACAGCCAGATTCTCCCAGTGACTCCTGTGACTACACAGACCCCAGAGCCTGAAGTCTGAGGCCTGGAGGGAGCAGAGTGGCAGACACATAGGGGCTCTAGGGTCCACCGCACCCACAGTGCTCTCCAAGGTCCCTCACTGGCCCAAGGCTTCCCCAAACCCTGCTGGGCACACCTCACTGAGAGAAGGGCAGCGAAGGGGTGCTGTTTTGACCAGATGGCCATCTTTGTAGACATGGACCAGGTTCTGGCTGAAGGGTCGGCGCCCAGGCACATGGATGATGGCTACACAATGCTAGAACAGAAGCCACAACATCAGGCCATACTTGAGACTTGATGTCCCCCTCTCCCCACTGGGCCACGTGAAAAGGGTGGGGACTTACCCAGACAGAGTCCGCAAAAGACACTTCAGGCAAGCTCATGGTCAAGTACTCCTTCCGTGTGCACACAGCCACCACCAGGGTCCCAGCTGCCGTGAAGAAGGCCTCAAACCCTGAGCCACTGCTGGTGAAGAAGCTGGGGGCAGGCAAGTTGGTTATGTCTTCCTGCTCACCTTGACAATGGGTCCCTGGCCCCTGAGAGTCACCCACCTGTACAGCTGCTTTCGTTGGAGTGGCCGGGTGGAAGTTGGGGCAGGCACTGCATCCGTGGGGTGCAAACAGAGCCAGGCATGGAAGGTAAAGGCAGGTCCTGGCCATCGCTGTACAGAGGGCACCATGATGCCTGCCATGCTGGGCGTGAGGTCAAAGTAGCACAGTGCACGTGCAGGACCCTGGTGCCGGGCCATGCCTGACAGTACTCGAATGATGGCACCTGCATGTCGAGCCTTCCCAGCCTCAGCTCCACCTGGTCCCGAGTCCAGCTCTGGTGGGGGACGCAGCAGGCGACGAAGCTCCAAGGGCCTTAGTGACACACGGCCCAGTGCTTGCAGCAGTGCCAACAGCTGCTCTTGGCACCGGGCCTCCAGGGCTATTCCTGTGTTGAGTGTCTCTAGCAGGTAGCCCACCAGGCCTGCTTGCACACAGGTGGCACGGCTGGCAGCACAGCTGTTACAGAGCCACCAGAGGCGTTGAGCTAGAAAGAGCCGCAGCTCAGCTGTGGGCAGTGATGGCAGCCACTGCATCAGCACCAGCAACGGTTGCTCATTGCAGATTGGTGGAGGCGGGCATATGCTGTGGTCACCCTCCACAGCCTGTGGGTGGAGAGAATGTGACAGTCCCTGGTCAACTGTGGTGCCCTGCCAATTGCGGTACTTCCCATCTTGATTTAATTGCCTACAGCATGAGAAAACAACATGTGCTACACCATCCTGTTCACAGAGTCATGGGTACACAGATGACCGTGACCACTAATAACAACCCTTCAGGACTGTCAACCTCCAAGCCTCAGTTTGCAGCCTGGGTGGGTCAAGCCCCCAACTGCATGTTCCTAGGACCGTCCTGGGCTGGCCAAACATGCAGCAGCTTCCAGGGCCCCACAGTCTAGAATCCTTACCCCAGGGACACTGACATGCATGGCTGGGCCACGAGTCACACTGTGTACCAACTATCCTCAACAGTCCTCCAGGGTGGAGACTCCCCATTTGTGACTCAGTCCTGGCTGCCTCTGGGACTCTGGCTCCAAGCCCTGCCCTTACCATGTTAAGCAGCTCTTGCAACAACCGATGGGTCGGGGGCCCGTGGCTCTGCAGGACCTCCTGCAGGTGCGGGTAGCCGATGCGTTCCTTGAATACCTCCTGCGGAGCGCAGTGTAAGAAGGAAGTGAGCATATACACAGGCCCCAGAGCCAACACGCCCTTCCAGGGGCATCTTTCGGGGTTCCTTTGCCTCTGGGTCACTATATTGTCTGGGACAAGGGACAGAAGAGGGATTGGAAGGCTTGGAACCACCTCAGAAACCTGCAAGTGGTAGTCAGTCCACAAGAATCCTTTTCCCTCGTCCATCCCTAACCCAGGATGTCCAGCTCCCAGGGCAGACTGATGACCACACCTGCCCAGTGAGCTGAGCTCACCCAAGGGCTGGGCAGACACCATCCTAGCTCACTTGCTTTGCTCCAGGGAGCCGATCTGTTCTGGGGACATGTGGTCACTGAACCTGTACCTCTACTACAGCTGTACTGAAGTGTCCTTACCTTGGCTGATGGGGAGCCACTCATGATGCAGGTCAGCACTCTGACTACATGGACTGCGATGGCATCTGTATCCTGATCCAGTACCTTGGGGTGGGGAGGGGCAGTCAGCAGAGGCAGTAATAAGGGTGTCACAGCTGGCAGCACCCTGCAGTAAAAGGGGTGCAGGGCTAGGCACCCCAAGATACACAGCATGTGTTGGATCAGCAAACCTGTCTGGGCACCACGTCCTCTATTTGCCCCTCCTGTTGTGACCCTACCTTGAATCTGGGCCCTCTCTGAGCAGCTCAGCAAGACCTGCTCTGACAGAAGCTAGGAAGAAAACAAGGTTGGAAGGAGCCTAACGGGGACACTTCCACTGCACTTCCCTTCCCATTCCCTGGCGGCCTTAGGGGCCCCAGCCTCCATACATTCCCACCCAAGCTAGACACGCATGTGCAAGCAGGCCAGCAAGTGCCCATCACCCATGATGATTGAGGGGAGTTGGGGAATTTAGGAACAATCAATCGCAGGATGTCAGAACCAGAACCTTCGAGACCTTTAAGTCCTACCCTGTCCCCTGCTCCCTAGATCCAGGTGGGGACACTAGCTCAACCTGGCTGAATCTGAGAGCCAGAGAGGCATGGGACTGCCCCACTCCTAGGGTGAGAAGTTGAGAGGGCTTACGGAATTTGTCAGCAAATGCTAAGCCATATTTTGGCCCTGTAGGATCCTTTGGTCCCAGTTCTGCCCAACTCTCCAAATGTGTCTCAGGGAATGCAGCTCAGTGGTAAAGCACTTGCCTAGCATGTGCAAGGCCCTGCTTTCAATACCCAGTACCACCAAAACAAAGGAACAACTCTGCCAAGTGTGATCTCAGACAACCTTTTCCCCCTCTCCAGATGGGTTTCCTTATCTATATCAATACATGGGAGTTGGGCTGGGGATGCAGTTCTCTGGCAGAACGCATGCCTAGCATGTGCAAGGCCCTGAAGTCGACCCCCAGCACCACACAAAAATAAATAAAAGGTGGTGGGCATGGTGGCACAGGCCTGTGATCCCAGCTATTTGAGAGGCTAAGGCAGGAAGATCATAAGTTCCAGTCTGGGCAACTTACTGAGACCCTGTCACAAAATAAAAAGGGTTGGGGATGTAGCACCCCAACCACAAAAAATAATAATAACAAAATGAAATAAAGGGGAGTTACTGTGCTCACCCCACCTTAGATGAATGGATGTGCAGGTTCTCAGAAAATGACCATACCCAAAGGATGCATGGGCTACCTCATGAAGACAAAGTCAGGTTAGGGGCTTTGGCCCAGGTGGGGAGCCCCAGTTGACACTCTGCAGCTTCCTATAGCCCCCATGCAAAATGAGGGATGGAGCATATCATAAGGGACTAAACAATTCCTAGTGTCCTGTTTAGGGTGAGTAGAAGGATCCATGAAAGAAGTGGCACTCTGTGGGGACCTCCTCTTCTGGGATGACTACAGCCAAATCCCTATGTATTGGCGCTTCTGTTTCCCCTTCTGAGAAATCGGGGTGGGTGCTTGAGAGTTTCGAAGGTTCCTTCCAGCTTGGCATAGCCACACCCCAGCTCCCAATTCTAATACCAGGAGGGTAATATGCCACATCCTGCCCTAATCTCTAGGATGGGGCTTGGAAGGCGGTGAGACGGCATAGGAGACCCAACCCCGCTGCCAGGCTGCGCATACACCTACTCGCCGCCCTGCGGTAGTGCAGGAAAGGCTCAAGAGGTGGCCCAGGGCAGTGTTTCCTGAGCTAGTCAGTGCCAGGGTGGTACCTTCTGGACATCGGGCTCTGTCAGTAACCGGGTAGCCAGGTCACTGTCCCCCTCAGGGGGCGCCCGGGCCTGCAGGTACAGCTGTGCGGAGGGGGACACAGGATGGAAGAGGCAAAGGAGAAAAGAGGAGGAAGATGGAAGAGGTAGGGTTAGAGCGGGACCAGAGCAGCTGCCAGGGCTATGCCCCGGAAGGAAGTGACACCCTGAGTCCCAAGCAAATTGTCCCCCCAGGCACTAGGGAAGAGTGGGGCTGAGCCACCCATGTCCTGCTCAGATGAGCAGAGGCAAGGGAAGATGAGTGGGTGGGACAGACACTAAATCCCCCTCTAGCCCCTGTAACACTCCCTTCTTTCCATAACACTCCCCTCTATGTGGTACAGAGCCATCCTGAGCTTCAGATCCTGCCCTGTAGAGGCCCAGATGGACAGGCCTTATCCCTGCCCCAGTCCCTCCTCCCACTGAGTGCAGGCCTTAACAGCAACCTGGCACCTCCGCGCGGTTCCCCTGCCTCTGGCTTCCAGCGCTTTACCCCAGCCTGGGCCCTGCCTACCTTGCTGTTCTGAATCAGGCGAATGAGGTGCTCAAAGCAATTGTTGCTGAGGAAGGTAGCCTGCAGCACTGGCCGATCCTCACATGCCAGCATCCTGGGGATGGCATCTGTGCAAAGGTCAAAGTCAGGCCCTACCCAGTCCCTCTACGCAAATGTAAACCTTCTTCCCCATGCTGTCCAGTCCAGCTTTTCCACCATCATGTGGGCCTTGCTACCCCTTCCGCAAGAGCCTGGGAGCCCATACTTACCGAGCATGTTGACCCGCAGGGTGACAAGGGCCTCTTCGGGGCCTGAGTTTGAAGTAGCAGGCCAGCTGGCATTAAGGACACGAAAGTAGCCCTCCAGCAGGGCACGGAGCTCTGGCCCTCGGGGGGGTGTGCGGCTGGCATGCAGGACATGGACCGCGCCCACCAGTGCCTCTAGAGCCAGTGGCACTAGGTGGGGGTCCTGGGCCGGTCCACTGCTACAGCCGTGGACAACACCCAGCAGGCCCTGCACAGAGCCAGCACTCACAGCCATCTGCCCGTTCTCCTGCACGTGAGGGCAGAGAAGGGCAGTGCGCAAGGGCCCACACAGCAGTGAGGCCAAGACAGCCACCCCTGGCCCATAAGCTCCCCTCCCAGCCTACCTTTCCTCCTGCAAGGACAGCGCCAAAGAGGTGGATGAGCCGCAAAAGCAGCATAGGAGGCAAGCGGTCTGCATCCTGCAGGCTCTCTGAGGTGGGCAGGAAAGGACAATGTCACCAGAGTTGCAGGGCTGTGGGCCAGGGGGCTGCACAAGAGATGGGTATCTTGGCAAAGGGGTGTGAGGTGGGAGCTGGAGGTCCGTTCTGAGGGAGAAGATCTCATTTTGCTCTGGGAGCTCAAAAAGTCATGGTTCCATGCCAGGGGGACCAGGGGAGACACGGCATTTCTTGGAAGGCACACAGTCCTACCTGAGAGGCTAGTCAGCTCTCCAGATCCTAACCCCCAAATGGGGTCCCCAAGAGTGATCACATACCCCCTCTGCTTTCCTGTGGTGACCCAGGGTTCAATTTCTCAGATGCAAATCTCCTGCTCCTTCGGCCCCTATGACAGGTGGAACTTCCCGGGCCTTGTTCTGAGGACCCTAATGTATCTACTATATGGATGTCTTCCCCTCCCCCCCCCGTAGGGGACTTCTAGGGGCTTTCACAGTCTTGTATGTGGGAGGCCACCTGGCCCTGCTCCACCATGGACAGGATGCCAGGCCATGCACCAAAACCAGATAGCAGAAGGGACCAGCCCTGGTCACATGGTAGTATGGGGCTGGGTATAATTCAGGTGGGATAGGGTGGAGGTCTCCCTGGGGATAGAGCTTTTTTTGGGGGGTGGGGGGCGGTAAATGGGGATGGAACCCAGGGGTGCTATACCACTGAGCTACATCCATAGCCTTTTTTATTTTTCATTTTGAGACAGGATTTTTCTAAATTTTTTAGGGCCTCACTAAATTGCTGAGACTGGCCTCAACTTGCCATCCTCTTGCCTCAGTCTCCCAGTTTGCTAGGATTATAGGCATGTACCACCAAGCCCCACTGGGGACAGAGCTTTTGAGGTGAGGCCTGGAAATGCAGTTGGCCAGTGAACGGAGAAACCACAGGGTGGGCAAAGACTCTGAGGTTGGGTAACTGAGTACAGTCTATGGATGAGGGAACAGGAGCAGGGCTGGGAAGCAAAGAGGAAGAAGGGCTGGAAAGAAAGGCTGTGGGGAGCGGGGTGCAGTGGCGCACACCTGTAATCCCAGTGACTTGCTGAGGCAGGAGGATCATGAGTTCAAAACCAGCCTCAGTAACTTAGCGAGGTCCTAAGCAACTCAGTGAGACCCTGTCTCTAAATAAAATTTTAGAAAGGACGGTGGGTGGGGCTCAGTGGTTAAGTGCCCTGGGTTCAATCCCTGGTACTAAAAAAAAAAGGTTTCTGGGAGGAACAGAATCAAATACAAATCTTGAGGGCATCAACTACCATAGAGGGGTCTATGGTGGGGGGACCCAAAGTTAGTTTGTTTTAAGAAGAGTGCATGGACCAGGAACAGTGTTTCACACCTGTAATACCAGCAACCCGTGAGGCTAAGGCAGGAGAGGGCAAGTTGAGGCCAGCCTCAGCAACTTAATGAGGCCCTGAGCAACTTAGCAAGACTCTGTCTCAAAATAAAAAAATAAGAAGGGTTGGGGATGTGGCTCAGTGGTAGAGCATCCCTGGGTTCAATCCTCAGTACCAAAAAAATTTTAAAAAACTAAAAAAGGAGAGTATATGGGAAAATGGCTGCAGGGAGCTCCCCTCCTGGACCTGCTGCACCCCACTCCAAACTCAGGTCCGCCACTCCATATGTAGTACAGAGGAGACACTTAAAACCCCTAAAGGCTATCACCTTCTCATAGCCCTGTATGCTCTGTCCAGGTCGCTTCCCATTCTGAGCCCATCTCAAGTCCCCACCAGTCTCCCTCCAATTCGAGGAGATGAGAGGGAATTCAGGAGAGGAGGTCACCAGGGAGAATGGGTGGCTGGAGGCATCCTGGGCACCAGCTCTTCTAGGAGATGTAAAAGGCTAGTGTGGCCCTGTCCTGAGCAGGGATGGAGAATGGGAAGAGTCCACAGGGACAAAGGGGTTGGACTAGGGAGTATTCTGGTGGTCCAGAGCCAGGGCACAAGTGGCTGAAAGGACCCTGAAGGGTCCAGAAGGGAAGGAGGATGGGAAATCCAGGGGGCAAGTCAACTCCCACTGACTCCAGCTAAGGAAAGACACTTTGCTCAGGCAAGTCCTCTCTCACCCCGGAACTCCAACTTGGCCTCTGGAGGCCCACTCAAGGGCTGTGGGTCTCCCGGGCCTGTCTGCAGCTACCCGAGTAGTTCCTGTCCTGTGTCTGGGGTCAGGGAACTGCAGGAAGGGGCCTGGGCTTGGGGGCGGGGCCAAATGGGGCAGGGGTGGGGCCTGACCTTGGAAGAAGGCGCTGAATTCACAGGGCAAAGTGGCAGGAGGGAACTTGTATTTGCTCTTCTCCTTGGAGCTGATGACTTCCCTGGGGGGATGGGAGGTGAGGCCAGGCGCTTGGGTCCCTCAGCCTGGCTCTCACCCCTTCTATCATCCTCCACCAGCCTATGCACAGGCCCATTCCCACCTGCACACCTTTGTTGGAGCCCAAAGCCCCCATCCTTTCCCCAGCCTTGGTCTGAGTCCCCTGCCTAAGGGCTGGGTCTCACCCACGGTGCTGGCGCCGCCAGGTCTGGTAGGGGTCAAAGAGGCCCTCACAAAGGAGCAGGGCATGAAGGGCTACATTCTCCAGCTGGGTCCCTCGATACTCCTGTGGTGTTGGGGGTCCTTTGAGCTGTAAGTGTGGGGAGAGAGGATAGAGGGAAGTTAACCCTGCTATGGCCACAGCTACTACCTGCCCCCATTCCACCTCAGGGAGCCCACCTCACCTCAGCCACCAGCCCCGTCAGCAGCGCCAGCACTGGGGGCCCCAGCACCTGGCCCCAGCCTGCCTCCACATTCTCCAAGTTCCTGGGGTGGAAAGGATTGGAGGGGTCCACCAATGCACATGACCCCCACTCCCTCTGGCCCACACTCCCATGCCCTGCCCACTTGGGGTGGATACCAGGGAGGGACCACCTGCAGAGAATGATGAAAAGCTTGAGCAGCAGCAGGGCTTGCTCCAGGTCCTTCTGGTCCAGTTGCTCGGCCAGCACATGCAGGGCATCTAGTGGCAGTAGGGGGA
Source organism: Sciurus niger (assembly GCA_020740815.1). Classification (NCBI taxonomy): domain Eukaryota; kingdom Metazoa; phylum Chordata; class Mammalia; order Rodentia; family Sciuridae; genus Sciurus; species Sciurus niger. Next base: position 359,698 of record JAHUXG010016191.1, read on the forward strand.
CCTCCGTCCCTGCCTCCTCTGGCCTGTGGGGAGGGAGCGTCACAGGGGTGCCCAGACCCCTCAACCTCCCTGCCCTGGCCCTGTCCTCACCTTCGTGGTTCCAGGGAAGACAGTGAGATGCTCTTCTCGAAGGCTCCCACAAAGGCCTTCAGCCATTGCTGCAAGTAGCCCAGGTCCTTCTGCAGGCAGAGGAGTTCAGGGCATGGTGGGTGGGACGAAGGGTGCAGTAAAGAGGGGAGGGATGAGGTCAAGGAGGAGGACACAAGGGATGTACAGGGATTACAGGCAGAGCAGTGGGGGGAGAAAGGGAGTGAGGTTGGGGGGAAGAGGAAGGACAGGAATAGGAAGGTCAGCATCAGAGGACTCTGGTACAAACTGACCACTCCTCCAAGACCCCATTTGTTTCTCTTGGCCCCACCTCCCAGTCTCTGCTCCTACCCCTCAAAGACCCCGTGGGGCCTGACACAGGCAGGGGAGGGGCGAGAGTGGGGTGTGGCTGTGGCGGTGCTGGTGCTGAAGGTCTCCCGCACATGCCTCCTACTCAAAGCCTTAGGCTGGGTCCTCTCCTGCCACCTTCTCCCAGCTCCACAGCCACCACTTCCAGGAAACCCTCCTGGACTGTAGATGCCAGGTCGCAGGTGCACTGTTGAACAGGCACTCAGCATGTAGCACATGCGCATCCACAGCTACAGACCAGCATCCCTGCCACGGCTACTACCATTGCGGGGAACCTCCACCCACCCTCTGGGTTACCTGGACCCCAGGCCCCAGAGCTGGTTCCATAGGCAAAAGGGGCAGCGCTTGAACCCAAGTCTGGGCGGCACCAGGGAAACTTTGGTGTGAACGGGAAACGGATCCTCCCGCCCTGACTGGGGCAGGAAGCGCAAAGTCACGGTGGGGGAGGGGGGCCGCTTCCTCCCAGCAGACCGCAGGGATGTGGGGGGGCCGGGGCACCCTAGGCCCAGCGAGAGACCTGGCAGGCGCTGGGGCGGGGCCTGAAACACAGGGGGGCGGGGTCACCTGCCTTGGGTGGAGCTTGCAGGCCAGAGCTTTGCTGGCTCTGTGAGGTGGCTTGGAGGAGCCCCTATCTGGAAGTGTGTTCTTCCCTGCTGTTAGGGTGCCATTCATTCAAGGCACCAACATCTCCCAGACCTGGGCTAAGGCCCAGGGACGATATGAGGAATTCATTCATACCTCTGGCCCCTCAAATGCCCTGGCTACACTACCTGGATTCTGCAGGTTTCTCTACTCAGGAAACAGATGAGTAAATCATAGCCTAGCCCTAATTAAATCCATACCCAGAGATGCTCAGGGATGGATATGGGTGTGTATCTGTACATGAGTCCCTCCTTTTCCTCTGCTGGCCCCACCTGGAGGTCCCAACCAGTTGAGCCCAAAAGCAACCTCCTTTCCCAGAGTCAGAGAGGTGGGGTAAGGACTGGACTGGAGAGGGATGTAGGGTCCAGATACACATCAATCAGCACCCCAGCAGCCTGAAACTGTTCTCAGGGGTCATGAACTTCACACCTTTGAACCTTCCGAACTACCTTTGAATGAAATGCTGATTTTTGCTGCCTATGGCCCCCACATCACAGGGACAGGCCTGGATGACCCCCAGCAGGCCAGGAGCAGGCCCACAAAAAACTGAGATAGAATAGCCAGCCACCCTGTAGTCAAGCACCTTTCTTGTGTATTCTGGCACCTATCCAAAGCCAAGACAACTTCGGGAGGGGCCATGGCCACCAGGAACAGACCTACACCACTGTGACCTTTTGTCGGTCAGTTAATTGTTGATTTCTCCATCCTCTGTTGCTGGCAGCCTCCCGCCCCGCCAACCAGCAAGGAGACTAAATATCCAGAACCTGAAACACCAGAGACCAGGGCTCCTGGACCATCCATCCCTTCTGAACCCTCCCATCACAGGTGGGAAAACAGGAGGTGCAGAGGAGAGCTACCACCTTTGCTTCAGCTGCACTCTGAAGATGGTGAAAGCTGGACCTTGGTTCTAGGCTAGGTCTACTCTTGGTGGCTAGGCAGCCTGCACAAGTTGACCATATGACCCCTATCTCTGTGGCTTCCTAGACCCCTTCTGCCTTCAAAAATGTCCCCATACTGTCTTTCCTCTTCTACTCCAAACCACCCCAATCAAGTCAGTCATCTCTGACCCAAAATGTGGGTCTTTTTGCCAGTTGCAGCTGTGCTGAGCATCTGAAAGCCCAAATTCCACCCTGTACCCCATCCACAGAATGAAGGCTTGACTCTAAACCTGGCATAGCAGGCTCCTAGTGAAACCAGGGCCTGCTCCTCCACCCTCTCTGCTCCTTCTCTTCTGTGACACGTCTTCCTGTCCAGGCCTTGCCCGCCCCACACCCCATTGGCTCTGTGAATTGGGCTTTTGGTACTTAATCAGGAACCTCCCATCTTCCCAGGGTCATCATCTGGATTGGCTTTCCCAGACCTGGGTGGGTCCCTTGCACTCTGCACACTCCTGCTTTCTGTCCCTTGGAACCACACCCTCCAGGCTTGTCCAGTCCTGTAAACTTCCAGTAGGTGAGGACTGAGATGGGTTCAGAGCTGGGGTATTCAAGGCAGCCTTTGTGGGCTCTGCAGGGGGCATGAGATGGTCTCTAACTCATAGAACTAGGAAATAAAGGGGGCAGCTGGCTGTCTTCCCTCTCTAGGTCTCACCTTTTCTTCCTGGGAGGCCTCAGGCCAACTCTGATCTGTGCTTGAGGCTGCAATGCTTGAGGGTATGGGAATCCCTGCAGAGCCAGGACCAGAGGCAGAGTAGACCAAGGGGGCACAAGCATGCTGGAAGAGCCTGAAAAGGGTGGCTCTTTCAGAGTCTATGCCCACTGGCTCCTCCTACCCTTTCTTGCTCAGAGCAGGAACATGTATACTAGATCAGCTTCTTACTCCAGTTGGACTAGGCCAGGGACTCAACCCTGCCCCTCCCCTGAGGGCAAGCAAGGAGCAACCACACCTGTTAAGAGCACCCCAGGGCCCTTGAGTCCAAGAATAAGTGGTGCCAGGGCCCTGTGGCAGGGAGAAGGGTATAGGTATGGGACAGGATGAGTGCTAATGGTCACCCCTATAAAGACTTCAACCTGCTGGGAAGTGACACATGCCCAACCAGCCCTGAGCACATGCAGAGAGTGCTGGGAGTGAGGGGGCTCCTGAGGGCTAGTGAGGCTCAAATAGTCCTGGGTGGGCATGGAACTGCCAGTCTCCTGGAACTCTGAGGTAACTTGGGAAGCCTGAGGGCAGGTGGCTATGGCATGGATGGGTGGGTGGGACCGTCTACAAGAGAAACAGGGATTACTGAGCTGCCCGACACCATGCTGCCACCAGACCCTGCCTGACCTACCGCAAGTCCAGCACACAGAGGATTCTAGTAGACAAAGGTTACCCTGCCCAATCAGCCAGTCACCACCCTGGCGTCAACTCCATCTTTAGAGCAAGTCCCCAGCCTCCCCCCACATCCAAGACAGTGTGTGGGTGGTGCCCCCTCATCTCCAGCCTCAGCACCCCAGACCTGCTGCATGTGCCAGCCCAAGGGCATTACTTGCTGTTCCCCCTGTTACAGAACTACTCGTGCTTCACTTCGGAGGTTGGGGTTACCAACAGAATTGTGGTTAGTGGCTTGTTAATGTCAACCTCTGAGCCTCCACTGCCTATTTATTTATCTATTTTTGCAGTCCTGGGGATTGAACCCGGGGTGCTCTACCACTGAGATACATCCCCAGCCCTTTTTATTTATTAATCTATTTTGAGACAGGGTCTCACTCAGTTGTCCAGGCTGGCCTCAAACTTGCTATCCTGTTTCAGCCTCCCAGGGAGCTAGGATTACAGAAGTACCCCACCATGTCTGGCCCTTCAGTACCTTTGCTCAGTGGGAGCCACATCCACCCAGGATCAAGGTGAGTGTTATGTGATGGGAGCTCCAATCCAGGGACTCTGGCCTGCCTAAGTTCCTGGCATTCCAGAGCAACCCTGCCCACCTTCCTCTGTGAGTGAGGCTGAGAGAGACAGACCTTGGCCTTTTGACAGAGTTGAGGCCTCCTGGGCTGTTCCCCAGTTGGCTGGCGAGACACAGTATGTTGATGGATCTCATGGAAGCGCTCAGAATAGGTAGGGTAAACTGCAGTTCAATGGTGGGCAGTTCCTCCCAGTCAGAGCTGCCTGAGTGATAGTACCCCATTTCCAGGGACAGAAGGGCAGAAATGAGACAGGTGTGGTGGGGTCTATTCAGGATGGCTTCTAAAGATAGGGAATCCCTCATGTAGCATCAGGAGGGGGAAGCCAAGGTCAAGCCAAAGGTGTCTTCTGGCTATATTAGAAGGACTGGAAGTCAGACTTGGAGGATCTCACACCATGAGATGAAGCAGGAGATAGACACTTTGACAGGGACAGAGAGTACTGAGGATGGTTCCAGTGTCTGGGCAGTGGGTCAGTTTTAGGCCCTTACCTGGAGAAGGGTACTGAACAGAGGGCAGGGTTGCGCCTTCTGGTCTCCATAACACCCCTCAAGACTTAACCATCCCTTGTCTTATCACTATGGAAACTGGAAATTTCCTTTCAGGGTCCCCATAGTAACTGACCCTGTTTCCATGGGGACCCCACACTCTCCCATCAGTTCCCCAGTTGTCATAACAACACCAGGGATCACTAGCCCCTCCCCCAACTCTGGGCTCTTGATAATTTCCCTATTATCTCAGTTCCTCTCCCTTGAGTTGTCTTGGAAATAGAAGCAGGAAGGAAGAAACCCCAGTTTCCCCTCTGAGGTGTGAGGGAACCAAGCACCCAGGAGACAACCACACCTTCCCTTTGCCTATTTCAAGAAGGTAAACTGAGGTGTAGGAAGAAATAGGAACCAGTTAAGGACCTAGAGGGACCAGAGGCCCTGGATAGATTTCCATGAGGCAGTAGAGTTCATGGGCCAGGGACAAGGGATTCACGGGAGGCTGGACAGGGCAAAGTCACCTCTAGCTCTGGCATGACCTCCCCCAACCCTTTGAGTCTTCAACTGGAGAATTTAGCCTGGGCTCCCCACCTGTAACCTGAGTGTTTGTCCTGCCCTGATCTTTGTGATCCTGCATGTGCCCCTAACCCTTTCAACAGGGGTGGGGGACTATTCAAGAACACTCAACTACTGCTCCAGACTGAAAAGGGGCAGCTCTTTTGCATTCTATTTTGCATTAACTTTTACAAGCTGCCCAACTGCCAGCCTGTCAGGTGCTGTCCCAGTCCCTTAGTCTTCTCACACTCTTCAAGCTGTCCCCTCCCTGGGGAAATCCTGGATGTGCTCCCACCCATCCACCAGGCTCCTGGGCCACCTCCGGCCTGACCCTAGTCCTGACAACTTGCTACTTCCATTGCCATGTGCTTGCTCCTGCTCTTCCTGTCCTTTCTACTCTGAAAGCCCCAAAAGAACACCTTCTCTATCATGACTTTCTTGATTGGTCACTACCATAGGGCTTACCCCTTCATCCGCTCATTCAGCTAACAGCCAGGAGCATCTACCACATGTAGGTGCTGGGAAGCAGTGGAGTACCAAGCACAATGAGGGTTAAAAAAGACTCCAAGGCCAGGCACAGTGGGCACGCCTGTAATCCCAGTGGCTCGGGAGGCGAGGTGGAGGATCCAGAGTTCAAACCCAGCCTCAGCAAAAAGGGAGGTGCTAAGCAACTCAGTGAGACCCTGTCTCTAAGTAAAATACAAAATAGGGCTCAGTGGTCCAGTGCCCCTGAGTTCAATCCCCCGTACCAAAAAATAAATAAATAAATAAAAGAAGACCCTAAGGTGGAAACAGCCTGTGCTGTCCCAGGTGAAGACCCACCTGTGGTTTCCTACCCACAAGACTAAACCTTTTCTAGGTAAAGGAACTCTTTTGATGACCTTGATTTCCCCAGCAGGGCCCTGAGGAGCTCCAACTGTGTGAGGTCTAAGAGCACTTCGGTCCTCCCCCTCTCCCTCAGTCCCAGAGAGCAGGACCCACAGAAGTGAGGTGGCGGGTGGGTCTAAACTTGGGGTCCTTAAGGGAAGAGGAAGGGCGCAAGAGGGGCACTCCCCACTCGGTCCTCACCCAGACCCACAACTGGGGAAACAGGTTTGCCAGCTGGTGTAAGCTCTCACTGCTGAAGGGAGAGGGCGCAGGTGTTGCTGGCTGGGTGGTGGCTGACTGACAGAGGGTCTCTTAACACCCTTTATCAGATCCACCCCTTACCCTTCCCCAAGCACACACACAATAGGTTCTCTAGCAGGGTTCAAAGTTGCAAGGCAGTGCTATCCCTCCCTGGGAGCCCAGTACAGAGGGGTGGAACCATGTCCCTGGAGCAGGAGCAGTCAGGCAGGAAGGCAGTTGGGGGAGCCTGGCCAGGCTTCCTCTCTCCAGGCCGCCTGGCCCCACCCAGCTCCAGGGTAAGCTCACACATCCTGGATTTGTTTGCCTGGCCCCACGCTGCCCGCTGCCTGCCCAGGCTTCCACCAGGCAGCCTGGACCTGTGAGGAGCTGGGGGAGATGGGAGACTCGGCATAGATATGAGTGCTAAGCACCACCTGAGGGGTTAGGGTGTGACCACATACAGAACTCAGCTAGAAGGGGCATCTGGAGGCAACCATGCTGGATGGAGGTACAGTCCTGGAAGCTTTACCAAGACACCCCAGCAGCCTGACACCCAGCTGGAACCCATCATTAACATCCCTCAGACTCATCACCTGGTTTAAGTCTCCTTCACCTGATCATAAAGAAACTGAGGACCCCAAACCAGCCCAAGGCCATGGGGCAATTGGAGGGAGGAGGGCTAGGGGTAGGTTTCCCTCCAGACCCTTTGCTCCTTCATAAGGATAAACCCTTGGAGATAAGAGACAGGCCAGGGCAAGGGGACCCAGCGGGGCCAGGGAAACAGAAGCCTTCTCTGGTCTGAATCAGTCTGAGTGGCTACCCCTCTACAAAGACCAGGCAGCACCTAGGTCAGGGCTGTGTCAATTCTACAAACAGGGAAGTAGAGACTTAGAATTGCAAAGAACTTGGCCTGGGTCACACCAAGAGATTCTATTCCTGCCAGGGGCTTGGACCTCTCATAACCTGAGTGGACCAAAGAGGCTGTGGTCCTTATGGCTTGTACTCAAGGTCCCTGGGAGACCACAGGCTAGCCTCTTCACAGAGGGCCAGGTAGGTGATTTAAGCATGAACTTCCCCCCAGTGACAAGCTATTCAGGGACACACAATGGTCCATTGTGCCCAGGGCACACCTGAACCAGAAGCACATGCCAGGTAGGTGCAGGGAGGGAGGGAGTACCCTGGAATCTCTCCCTGCTGTGAATGTAAAAGAAAAGTGGGTAATTATGTGTGTGACAGAGTTTGGGGGACACCAGGTCAGATTCGCTCTCATATTCTGAGGTCACCTGAAGTAGTTCCTGAAACCAGAGAGGAAGGTCAGGGAGAAAGGGCCTCTCTCTGTTTCAGACATCCTCCCTGGCCTCAACCCCCCTACCAGCGGCCCACCCCAGAATGGAAGTGGGGTGGGGCTACCTCAAGGCCTGGGGAAACTCATCACTGCCACTTCTCTAGGGGAGTCTAGGAAACTCAAGTCAGACCTGCAGAAGAAACACCTCTTCCCCCACTGCACCTGCCAGGACCCAAAGCCCACTGATTTGATGGCCACCTCCAACCCACCCGGCTTCGCCCACAGGTGAGGGAGTCCACATGCAAACTGAGTTCCCCTCCCTCTTTCGACCTGGCCAATCTCTTGTTCTTTCCAGGCCTCAATTTCCCCAGCTATAAAAGGGGGATGTGTCTGGCCCACTGGAGGGCTTACTGTGAAATGGGCGGCCCCTAGCTCTGTCGCGGGATGTAAGAGCCTGAGGCACCCGGCCGGGGCACACACGTGTGCTGGGCCGGGGCACATACGGTGCGCTCTCCTATTCGCGGCCGGGGCGGAGCGGGGCGCAGGTGCAGCAGGCACCGAGGGCGCGGAGCGAGGGGCACAGCGGGCGCGGGGCGGGCTCACCTGCGCGTAGTAGAGCAGCCACAACTCGTAGAGCCGCTCCGAGGCGGCCATGGCCTGACCCGGCTCTGGCCCTGCTGCGCGCCACCTGTCGCCGCCTCCTCCGCGCCGCCCGCCGGTTGCCTCCGGCCAGGCCCATGGGCGGAGGGCGTCACTCCGGGGCGGAGCGGCGCGGGACTGCTGGGGGAAGTCCGCGGCTCTGGCCCTTGCAGCTCTCAGCCACCAAGTCTACACGCTCCTCCTCCTCCCGGACGGTCGCCGCCCGGCTTCCTGCACTTCGCCGTAGCCGCCGCCGCCACTGCCACCCCGCCTCTCCCGGGACCGTGAGAAGGGCGGGGAGCCCGGCGGAAGGAGGAGTCTGAGGTCGTCTGGCCGCCCCGCCCCCGCAGGCCGCGCCCCACCGGCGCCACTGGAAGGGTCGTTTGTAACCTCCCGGATCAGGGCAGGCAGCAGCAGGGCTTCCAGGCTTGCTTTGGGTCTGAGTTCGCCCGTTACGCATCCCGCCTAGTTTGGAATTACCGCCATTCGAGGCTGCGAGGGGACTGCCAGGGTCGTTTAGCAAATAATAATAACCACCTCCAGGACGACAACTTGTAGTTACCAAGTGCCAGATGCTGTTTTATCGTTTTATGGGAAGATCTAAACACAACTTTTGAGCTCCTTCTGTGTGTGGAGCGGGAGGATCCGCGAGCAAACAGCAGGAGGAGCCTGAAATTACCTCCAGGAGAGTGGTGCCCTTCGGTTGGGCTGATCTCTGGGTGGTTTGGATGATCCCCACGGGTTCCCTCCCTCCTCTAGGAAGCCTTCCCAGATGCTCCTGTGGAGGCGCCCCCCACACCAGAGCCCAGCACTGCCTTTACATCCCTTGTGCTTTGTGGGTGGGACCCAGGGATGCTCTATTACTGATCTACATCTCCAGCCTTTTTTATTTTTATTTTTGTATTTTGAGACAGTAGGTCTCTATATTGCCGAGGCTGGCCTCATCCTCCTGTCTCAGTCTCCTGAGTTACTGGGATTGCAGGGATTATACTGCAATCAACCATCTTTTTCATCTTTAACCTGATGAGGTGGGTGACTCACACCTGTTTTACAGGTGGAGAAACTAAGGCCAAATAAGGATCATAGAGGTGGCAGGGATAGGGACCTAGAACCTAGGCCTAATTGATTTTTTGATGGGCCATTGTCATGATCACTCCTGTGTCCCTTTCCCTGTGCCCAACCTGCCTATGAAGTGAGGGGGCCCTTTAATGTTGGGCAAGGGTCAGACTCCTTGTTGAAACTGGGGGGAAATTTGCCAGCCCCAGAGAGGTAATATTGTTCCTAGGAATTGACCAGTCTGAGTCCCCTAGACCTTGGGTGGCAGAGAGAAGACAAACCCTATCGCCATCCCTGCCCTGTTTTATCCTCCTTGGCTTCTTGGGTGGCCCCTTCAGTCTGTTCTTTTGTTCTGTCCCATCTCTCCTGGTAGATGTTTCCTGACCACCCACAACCTGTGAGCCAGGTCCTAGCAAGACATGTCACCTGCAGTGGGGGAGAGGGCCTAGAGAGAACCAGGTTAGTGAGATCAGGAGGTCAACTGAGCTGAACTGGAGATCGGAGGCATTTGGGCCTCTGAAGGGAGTTGGGAGGGGAGGAGTGGGTATCCATTTGTGGATAGCCTGGTAAGGGAGGTCCCAGGCAAGGAATAACCTTAGAGGCTAGTTGTCCTCTGGGAAGGGGTGTGGGTGTGACTTTGGAGACTTCACATATTGCTAGAAGAACTCGACTTCAGCCCCCGTGTTCTGTTATTAACGCACCCTGATTAATGCAGAGAAGAAGACCCTGGCAGCTAGGGTGCAATGCATCTTGGGACCACCTGTTGCACTCAAGGCCAAAGCAACTCCTCCTAACTGGGGTTGGGGAACTGTTCCTTTGGGCCCGTTTGGTCCAGGTTGGGGTTTGCTTTTCTTCAGAGAAGGCAGCCTGACCCTGAGTACTATGCCGCTCCAGAAAGGGTGGGGTTGAGAGGAAATTATCTGTGAGTCCAAAGGGAAATAGTCTTATAGTCAGGTTCGGCACTGTGCCAGCTTCGAACCTGTGCAGAAGGGCTTAGGGACACTTAATCAGGTGAGTCCGGGAAACCACAAGACAGCTGTAGAGAAGGGATAGGAAGATTCATGTTAGAGGGGGATCGGGGTAGACGGTTCGGGAAGGTTTCTTTGAAAGGCTGGCTCAGGGTGTTCCGAGGTACCCGCAGGAAGTGAGTGAGGTGTAGTAAGTGCTTAGGTGAGACCAAGCGATCGATGCGCTCTATTCTCTCTCAGGTCTGACTCCACTTGCTTTCTCACTGAGTAGCGGTAGACACATCGAGCCTTAGCACCCTAGCTCCTTTTTTTTTTTTTTTTTTTTTGCCGGCTCCTCACCGGCGAGGCGAGAGGGCGGGCCCTCCTGCAGCAAGTCAACACTGATTGGCTCTTGGGGCTTCCTGTCTCCCATTCTCGTCCTCGGATTGGCCGTGAGACATTCATCCACTGCCCCGACCTGCGTGACGTAGGACAAGAGGAGGGGTCGAAAGCAGGATGGCGGCTGCTACGGCCAGTGTGGGCCGCCTAGAGGAAGAGGCGCTGAAGCGTAAGGAGCGGCTCAGGGCCCTACGAGAGAAAACAGGGCGCAAGGTGAGAGACGTGGAATGAGCCTGTAGCGGAGGCAGCCGGGGTTCGGGGTCCGGACCGAAGAGCTGGGGACTACTAGAGGACGGCAGCTGCAAGGCGCGCGTGCGCAGACGCTGGCGCATGCGTGGGGAGACTGCTCCGCCCCCGTGCCTGGCAGTTCCGGGGCTGGTGTGGAGTCTGTGGGGCTGGCGGGCGTTTGGCTTTGTGCTGTGTCCCGTGTAGCTCCTGCCTGCGGGAGTCACAGGATTGTTAGGTTCGCTGCTAGGTTCGCTGTTGGGTTATGCATGATTTTTCCCGTTTCTTCGTGGCCGAGGGTGCCTTTCTCTTCCACGCTGGAGTTCTGGCGTATGACAGACACTTCGCACCTTGAACGGGGCCACAGGAAACGTCGAGTGCAAAAATCCCAAAAGAAAAGATGTCCGGGGCAGTCCCAGCGGCTTGGGAGGCTGAGGCAGGAGGTTCGCAAGTTCAAAGCCAGCCTCAGCAACGGCGAGGCGCTAAGCAGATCATGAGATCCTGTCTCTAAATAAAATACAAAATAGGACTGGGGATGTGGCTCAGTGGTTAAGTACCCCTCGGTTCAATCCCCGGTACCAAAAGAAAAAAAGATGTCAGGGTTAACTGAAGGGAACGAAGAGGCCGTTAGTCTTATTAATTACCAAATTCAGAAGCATTTTCCTTGTTTTCGTTTGCCACCAAAATGGTCTGAATTTATTTCTTCTCAGTTCATTTTTCCAAAGTAGTGGAGAGGTAGTGAGAACTCTGAAGTTCACTGCTTGTATATAGACCTGGGCCCTATCAGTTGAGACTGTGGTACGTGGAACAGATTGCTTCATATCCGAGGCCGTGTTTTTTCATGTCTGCAGTGGGGGAAAACATCCTCTTTCATTCTCACTGGGTGGTTTTCAGACCTAATGGGATAATCTGTATGAAAAGGCCCTAGAGATTGTAGAGTGTGGGAGTTGTTGGTTCACTTGTTGGATGGGCAAAAAACTTTTTGTCTTTCACTTTAAATACAAAGAATATTAATTATCGAAATCTGCCTGGGGGAAAACAAAGACTCCTCTTTCCAACTTGAAACCAGGCTGGCCCGTCTGGCCTCTTTTTTCTTTCTGTATTGCTGTCTGGTGTCCTGTGGGAAAGCGAAAGAGGAAGTAATAGAGAGTGAAAGCTGGTCAGATTGGCTTCTGCTTTTGTTGGCAGTTCATGGAACCCATCAGACAGTTATCCCCTAAACAACCTGGCCCAAGAAGCTCTAGCCACAGCTTTTCAAACAGTAGCTAGTCCCCTGGAGCTGTTGGTTTGATTTAGGGCTCAGATTATTGGGACCTGGTTTGAGGTCTGAATACAAGGGGCAACATGGCATCCTCAGAGCACATTGCCTTGGGAAGGATGTACAAGGCTCTCAGGAGAACTGGCCTTTAAATTTTTTTTGTGTGTGTGTGGTGCTGGGGATTTGAACCCAGGGCCTTGTGCTTGCAAGGCAAGCACTCTACTGACTGAGCTATCTCCCCAGCCCGAGAACTGGCCTTTAAAGAGGAATTCTCAGTGGACTGGCAAAGGGCTTGTTATTTTTTTTTTCTGCATTTAAAAAACATATACATAAAGTTCATGATTTTAACTAGTTTTAATGTACCATTCAGGGGCATTAATGTAACCATACTGCAGTCTGTTTCCATAACTTTGCATCATTCCAAACAGAAACTCTACACATTAACAGTAACTCACCATCCTTCCTTCCTTTCAGCCTCTAGCAAACACTGTTGTCTTTATGATTTTGATTACTCATAAGTATCCTGTTAGTTGAATCAAACAGTATTTTTTCACTTGGCATAAGTATCTTCAGAGTTTATTCATATTATAGTGTGTTAATTTAAATAATTCCTTTTGTGTGTGTGTGTGTGTGTGTGTGTGTGTTGCTGGGGATTGAACCCTGGGCCTCCTCACACATGCTAGGCAAGCCCTGGACCATGTTTTCAATTGAGTTGTCTTTTCGTGGTTGGGTTGTAGTTGAGATGTTTATATGTTCTGTATGTTAAACTTTTAATTAATTAGATTGGGAATTTGCTGATATATTTTCCCATTCTCTGCATTTTCTTTTTACTCTCTTGGTAATGTCCTTTTAAAAAAAATTTTTTTTAGTTGTAGATGGACACAATACCTTGATTTCATTTATTTTTATGTGGTGCTGAGGATCAAATCCCAGTGCCTCACATGTGCTAAGCAAGCGCTCTACCACTGAGTTATAACCCCAGCCCTTGGTAGTGTCCTTTGATACACAAAAGTTGTTTTGGGTTTGTTTTATTGGAGTCCAATTCATCTGTTATTGATATTGTTACCTGTGCTTTTGCTGTCATATTTAATCCCCACAGTTCTTGAGTGACTTTTTGTTTTTCTTATTTTTAGTTGAACCAGGGACCTTGCATATACCAGGCAAGTGCTCTTTCACTGAACTAGACCCCCGACCCTTGAGTAACTTTTTATTAGGGTAAATGTATGGGGAAAAGATAGGCAAACTTCTAAATTACTTTGAGTTATTTTCCAGCCCACAGTGTCTTCTTGCAGAACATGTGAGGAAACGGGAAAGGAAGTATAAACTGTCTGCTTCCAGCAGATAAGATCCCAGGAGTCTTCTCCTTTAGAGAGGAGGTGTTCTACAATTTTAGTTAAGTCCTTTGATGTGACAAAATACTCCAGGATTGAGCTCTTTCTTGGTTTGCACCATTTGTCCTATGGAGATTACTTCTTGCTGGTCCCCTAGCACCCAGTGGCAAGCTCTTTGTTGAGTTCTACTGCGTGCCTGATTTGCTGGAGGCCTCAGGATTTCAGCATGGGGTTGGTTTCTCATAGTTTTTCCACCCCAGACTGTTAACTCCTAATTTAGTGGTATTATGGATGAATCAGAGTCCTGAGATGGTGGTGGCAGGTTGAAGAGAGACAAGATTAAGGGTTACACTATTTCCATGCATTATTCAGCATAAAGCTCTGTAGTAATAGGCTCACAGCTCTATGTTTTACAAAGCACTGCCTTGTCAGTCTACTTGACAGTACTGGTTTGTGAGGGGGTAAGGCAAGAGGCTTAGAGGTCCTGGGATGCCAAGATCCTGGATGGGAAGTGGGGCCTCTGGGTTCCAGCCTGTGCAAGCTCCCCTGGGAGAGGGGTTCTGTGCAGGTCACAGCACTGCTTAAGAAGGTGTCCTGTGGTCAGCTAGCCCTGCTGGACAGGTGGAAAGATGGCATACAATGTTAGACTGTACTGCTGGGGCTCATTGCCTAGGAAAGCCAGGTGGAGTCAGGAAAATTCATGGGAAGGCAGCTTGGAATTTGAACTGAGCCCAAGTGGGGGCAAGAATGAGAGGATGTTGAGGGAGCTGGAAAGAAGAATGTTCCAGGAGTACTTTCTTAGGTGGAAACATTCGGGCACACAGAGGTGACAGTGGAGGTGCTCCATAGGGTTTGACAGCAAGTACTTGGCAGTGATTAGGGCAGAGTCTGAAAGCGCTGGGCTGGGTGCTTTCGTGTCCAAGTTCTACAGGAGCCAGGGTTTCCAGCTAGGAGGAGAGCCAGCCTGGGCATATTTTGTTGTATTGTATTTGAACCTCTTCTCTTGACATTCTTCCAGAAATTCCAAACTGAGGAGTAGGTGAGCAGTTCAAGGCTGCGTGAATGGAGCTCTGTGGCATCTCTTTGCTCTCAGCAGGGCAGTGTATGGCTACTTTGTCCTCCTTTGACTTCTTTCTTCTTCAGCAGCCAAATGGAGGCTCTCTATAGGGGATTAACTTGGCACAAACACTTACCCCTTGGCTGTTGGCTTTCTGAAACATTTGGCTTGAATTGGGTTGTCTCTTGCTGCCCTGAGATGGAGAGACAGACTGCTTGACTGACCAGCCTCTCAAGAGTTGGGTGTGACCTTGGACTGAGCTCTGGCTGTCAGTTTGCAGGTTCAGCAGCAATTCTGTTTTTTACCAGGAAGAGACTAGGGCAGGACTGTGCAGTAGAATTTTGTGCAGTGATGGTTTTCTGTCCTGTAGCCTCAAGCCACTTGTGACTTTTGAGCCCTTGAAATGTGGCTAATGTAATATTTTATTTAATTTACGCTTAAATGGCCACATGTGACTTGTGGCTTCCTTATTGGGCAGTGTATCTCTGAGGACCTGCTTCTCCTAGCCCAACTCTAAGAAACTGTGTCTTGGGGCTGGGGTTATAGCTTAGTGGAAGAGTGTTTGCCTAGCATGTATGAGGCACTGGGTTTGATACGCAACACCACATAAAAGTAAATATACAAATAAAAAAATTTTAAAAACACACCAAATAACTGTGTTTCTACCTGCATCCTTTATTCACAGCTAAGAGGGAGAGGGTGGATAGAGAAACCCATAAGACCAGCCTTGGGAGCCTGGGGTTGAGCAGAGGGCTTAGAAGTTCTGTCTTCATGGCAGGTACCTCCAGGAAATAGATTCCAGGCTTCTGTGTATCCGCACCTGTGGAATGAAGAGTGCTGTAGTTGTGATTTGCACATTCAGGAGATGGAGAGTGGGAACAGTGCCAAAGTAGAGGGTGCACTTCTGACTTGGGGGCACCAGAGAAGGGTCCCTGGCCAGTGTGGGGGGAGGGTAAAAGAAGGAGCCAGTGGGTGGAGTCAGCAAGTGTTGAATAAGGTATGGAGGGCCACAGTGAGAGGGAAGGAGGCAGTGGAGAAGAGCTGTGCTCCATGAGGAGTCAGGCTTGTCCTGCCCATGCCTCAGGAAGTTGCTTTTGGCTGGGCTTGGTGGCACATACCTGTAATCCCAGAACTTGTCAGGAGACTGAGGGCAAAGAGGATCACAAGTTCTAGGCAAGCCTGGCCAACTTAGATCCTGTCTCAAAAAATAAAAAAGGACTGGGGATGTAGCTCAGTGGTAGAGCACCCCTGGATTCAATCCCCAGTACTACCAAAATAAATAAAACTACCACCACCACCATCAACAACAAAAAAACGGAAATTACCTCTGTTCTCACCCCCATGGCCACATCCCACACCTAACTGCCTGGTCACAAAGTTACTAAGGAGGTCACTGCAACCTGCGTTGACAGCCGTTTACAGGTTAGCAGTCATAACATTTGCATGGCAGTTTGTGGCAAAATCTCCCTAGTTGTTCAGTCCCTGAAGTAGCCCTTTGAAGTAACTTACTGATTCATCCCTGTTTAACAGATCAGGACACCTGGGTCTGAAGGAACCTCCTGCAGTGATGCTTTAAGTTGTTGCTGACTCTAGAGTGTGTCTTAGGGTCTGGCCTTGTGTCCCTTTCCACCCTTCACCTCCAGGTACTTGGGAATAAGCAGCCCCAGAAAGGGGCCTTCTTCCTTTACACCAGAAATTGCCATCAGGAAGGGTAGGGCTGCTGCTGTAGTGGAAATACGGTGGCTTTTGGAGCCAAGCAGATCTGACTTAAATCTTAGCTGTATTCTACCTGTGAGACCTAGAGCAAGTCTTTAAAGTTCTGAGCCTTCCTCTCCTCGTCTGTGGACTCGAGATAACAGCTTCTGACCTCATCAGTAACTGAGAGATAGAGAAAGATGCTGCGACAAGGCTGGAATAAGGACTTTTACACAGGCCTCTTATAAACATGGATGTCTGTCTTCCTCATCCTCCCAAAAGTGAGGATGGTTAGGGGCAACAGAGGGTGGAGCTGACCTGTATTTGAAGGAAGTTAAGAGGTCATTATTCCAGATCCTGGCTTTACTCATCCTAACCCTACTTTTTTGAAGGTGAAGTTCATTTTTAGGGCAGAGCATTACATCAAGAAGAAAGCAGATTTGCAGAGCCCCAGCCAAGATGGGGTTATGTAGTCCCCATTCTTGTTAAGGCTTCTCTGTGTAGGCTCTCAGACCCTTGGAGGTAATGAGAGAGAAAACCTTGTGGGTGGCAAGTTTGGGGCTCCCTGCATAGACACCTGTTGATGAGCCAACACTGAAACTTTGGATAGAGTCATCACTTGTGTGAAATGAAGGTATTGAATGAGTCAGAGATTCTCAGATCTGTGTGTCAGGATCATCCAGGGAGACAATTTGCAATTCCTCTTCTAGCCCTTCTCCAGACCTCCTGTCCTGATCCTAGTACACACTCAAGAAATGCAGCATTCCTCCAGTGATACCAAGACTGCATTTTTCTGGGAATCTGACCACTCCCTGACATTCTCTCACTGGAAATAAGATGCCTCTTTTCCCTGGAGCAATAGCTGCCCATCTCCATAGCAGCCAGCCACCAAACAGGTATTTATTGAATATCAGCTATGTGCCAGACCCTAGAGATAAACTGTAATAAGACTGCCTTCCTGTCTCAAGGGCATGTGTGGGAGGGGTGGGCAGACGGTGTACAGGTGAAGCGAGAAGACAATATCAGTAACTAGGGGGCATGTTGTGAGGGGGTTGCACAACTTCCCCAGGCTGGGCAGACCTCTCGAGTGGGAAATTTGAAGCAGAAGTGGGGGGCTGAGATGCCAGGATCTAGGGAGGGGCATTATAAACTAAGCAAGAACTTAGTTGACTTGTTTGAGGAGCAGAGTCAGCAATGGAAGATAGGAAGAGGGATGAAGTTGGAGAGGGCCAAGGGAGCCTTGGGAGCTACAGAGGATGGCCTTCCCTCTAAGGGTGATGGGGAGCTGTTGGAGGACACATCACAGCCCAGGTGATGTGTCGTTCCCTGGCTGACAGCGTGTGGAGGTAGGAGGCTCAGGTGTGAGGCAGAGGTACATGGACAGGGTTACAGGATGTCCTGACATATGGACTGTGGGGATGATGGGGGTTCCTGTTCTAAGATGGTGAAGTACAGGGGGGAGTGGCTTTGAGGGGGAAACCAGGAGTCTGGCTTTGATGGTCTGAGATGACTGAGGCCTCTGAGTGGAGACAGATGAAGCCACCTTGCCTGGAGATAGATTTGTGAATTGAATAGATACTTGAGTAGACAGGATTAAAACCCTGGGGCTGGATGAAGCCTTCTGGAGACAAAACTTTGAGAAAAGAGACAAAAAATGAGGGTTCAATCTGTGTTCTGAGGCCCACTTACCCTATGGGCATTTAGGAGGAGCTGGAGAGAGGACACTTGGTATGGGGCAGTAGGACTGAGAGAAACCAGGTGAGGAACTGGGAATGGATTTGGTAAGACGAGGTGGTGGTGAGCTGTGGGAGGAGAAGGTGCCAGTGGGCCAGCCAGATTTAGGTGCAGCATGGTTGTCATAACCTCACCGTCAATGGAACCTTCTTTCTCCTGCTTTAAGACCGTGTCGAATCCTAACTATGAGGGTCTCTGGTCCTCTTAGGAGAGGTAGCACACACCAAGGCACTGCCTATGGCCTGGCTCAGTCCTCACCCAGTATGTGATGCTGGCAGCCTATTGGTGCTTAAAACTGACTTGACCCCAGCTCTTCAGACTGCTGCTCTGCTCCCATGCCTGCAGGGGCAGACCCCAGGGCTATGCCACTCCCACATGGACTGCTCTGCCTCTGATCAGGCTACCCAATTTGCTCATGGTCCCCTGCACTAGAGATGTCTGGACAGGTTGCTTTTGCCCCTTATTCTTCCATTCTGCTTACCTGGGCCCATACGTAAGTCTCATGTCCCTGAGCTTACACTTCGTCAGCTGGAAGATGGTGTGTGCAGAAGGGAGTTGGGAGATAGGAAGTGTGTTATATGCATCTATTCTTCCACCTCAGTCTGGTTTTGCTGCTGGTGGGGCCCTCTTTAAGAATGAGACAGCTGAGACCCAGAGAGCAAGGGCTGGTGCAGAGTCACACTATGTCCATCCTCTGACCCTTCTTCCCTTCCTGGAGATGGATATGGGGAGCCTACCTCCTGTCCGAGTTCAGTGGGCTGCTCTTCCTTTAGGGTGGAATTGGTGCTGGTCCCAGCTGAAGCTATGTTGAAGGACTCTGCCATGGGCTACAGGAACCGAATGGGCCTTCCCTTGGTTGTTTTTGATATACTGGGAGGAAGTAGCTGCCTCCACGAAGGACGAGTCTCTTTCTGAATTTCTCAGGGCAGGACCTATACCAAGGCAGTTGAGTGGCCTTTGGATCCTTCACTGTTGAACTCAACCTTGCTGGCTGGAGCAGCCTCCACGTAGCAGAAGAGCTTCTAGACAGCCATGAGACAATGTCCCTCTTTTTAGCTGTGCTACTGGCATACAATAGCTGTTCCCACCTTTGTCTCTCCTTTGGGTGATTTCTGTGGTTTTTCAGGGTGTTCCAAGGCCTCATTGATGAGGGACAAGGAATTGGAAAGCAAAGAAGTTCAAACAGGTTTTTATTCTTTCTGTTAGCTTTTGCATCAAAAGAATTTATGTGACCTTGATGGTGACTCCCTCTGTTTTCGCCTATCTCCTGGAGCCTGGAGGGCTGTGGCAGTGTCTAAGCCACTGTCTCCTGGTTGTTCTTGGGGGTCCTGGGAGAGGCTTCTCTTTGGAGAACTTTTTTCTTAGAGTCTTCTAGATGAATTAGTTCTCCTTTTAGATCTTAATTTTATTTTGAATTTCTAGGTGGGCTTAAGTCTTTCTGTTTTTAATATCTCTGAAATGACATTTTAAAAAGAACTTTTTATTTTTTATTTTTTTGCAGTGTTCATGATCAAACCCAGGGCCTTGTACCTGCTAAGCAAATGCTTTACCACTGAACTACACCCCAACCCTGTATTTATTTATTTAAAAAATTTTTTTTCTTATACAGTCTCACTAAGTTGCCCAGGCTGGCCTTAAATTTGTCATCCTTCTGCCTCAGCCTCCTGGGTTAAAAAGAATTGTCTGTGTGTGTGTGTGTGTGTGTGTGTGTGTGTGTGTGTTAGTTACTGGAAATTGAACCAGTACTCAGCTCTACCACTGAACTATATCCCCAGTTATTTATTTTTTATTTGAGGCAGTCTTACTAAATTGGCCAGGCTGGCCTCACACTTACCCTCTTGCCTCAGTGCTACTTTTTTCTTTTTTCTTTTTTTTTTTTTTTTGGTACTGGGGATTGAACGCAGGGGCGCTTAACTACTGAGCCACATCCCCAGCCCTTTTAAATATTTTATTTAGAAACAGGGTCTTGCTAAGTTACTAAGGGCCTCATTAAGTCGAACTCGTGGTCTTCCTGCCTCAGCCTCCTGAGCTGATGGGATTATAGGTGTAAGTTGTTACTACTGGCTACAGTGCCTCTTTTAATTGAAGTATGTTATACATAGAGAAACGTATACAAATCAGCTGGGTAATTTATAAAGTGAACACAGATCACTGTGTCAATCTGTTACTCAGATCAAGAATCATGATAGCATCCCTTAGTACTCTTCCTGTTCCCATCCAGGTGCTTACACACAGGGGGAGCCACTCTGACCTCTAGCACTACATGTTGATTTCTCTGACCTTTAAACAGTACATAAATGGTATCATACAACATGCAGTCTTATGTTCTTTCATCCATCATTGTACTTGTGAATTGTTGGGGATGGTGTGTTAGCTCATTTTTTGTTATTCAGTTCCATTCTGGATTTTCAGTCTGGTGCTGTTATGGACTGTGGTGATATTCCCTGTTTGTACACAAGTGTATCAGTGAACATATGTACATACCTGGGAATATAATTACTAGATTACAGGGCATGTAGAGGGTAGATCCTGCCAGTTTTCCGAAGCAACAGTACCCTTTCAGACTCCCAGCAGCAGTGGGTGAGACTTCCTCTCCAGCCGTTAGTCTCTTTCATGTAGACTGTGCTGGTGAGGTGTAGTGGTATCCCTTTGTGGTTTAAACTTGCATTTCCTTCCTAAATAAAGTTGAGTATCTTTTTGTTTGTGTGAAGTTCCTAGTCAGGTCTTTTGTCCCCTTTTTTATTGGATTGCCTGAATTTTAGAAATTCTTTGAATTTTTTGTTCATATACATTGCAAAAACTGTCTTTAGCTCTGAGTATTTTAATTGCCACACTCCCTGCCCCCGCTTTTTCTTTTTTGTGGTACTGAGGATTGAATTCAGGGACATTGTATCACTGAGCTACATTCCCAGCTCTTTTTTTTTTTTTTTTTGAGATAGTGTCTTGCTAATTTGCCAAAGCTGGCCTTGAACTTGGGGTTCTCTTGCTTCAGCCTCCTGAGTCACTAGTATTACAGGCATGTGCCACTGCATCTAACTTAATTGCATTCTTTGATGAACAAAAGTTATTATTTGTAGTCTAATTTATTATTTTCATCTACCTAATACATTTTGTAGTCTTTTTAAAAGGAATTGTTTATACCCAGGTCATGGTGATAATTTCTCATGGTATATTCTAGAACTGTTATTATTTTACCTTTTACCTTTAGATCTCTAAACCTTCTGGAATATGTATGATGTGAGGTAGGGTTGAAATTCTTTTTTTTTCCTGAATATGGATACCAGTGACTCAGCAGCATTTATTATTTGGCATTCATTTTTTTAGGAAGATGATCTTGTAAATGGCTGGCATGCAGTGTTTTTGCATGCAGTGCTATTAACCTCCCCCAACACCTTGATAATTGCAGTTATAATAATAACAGTAGTAGTAGCAACTGGTAATTTTTTTTTTTTTAATTGTTACTAAGCCTCAGTTCATGCCAGCCCCTGAGTAGACAGGCAGCTCCTTAATGGCAGGGACAACTTTGAAAATTATTTTAATGAAACAGTCATGTTCTAGGTCTACTTGGAGGTGGCATAATACTGGGTATGCTGCATCCCATGATTCTGAGCCCCCTAGGCTTTGTGCACCAAAAGGAGGACTCACCTTGGACTCAAGGGAGAGCAGGACTGCCAAACCAGGCCTTCATGGACTCTGTCCATGCTATGGTCCAACTGACTGAGGATGTTCTGACTTGAAATATGAGCTGCCTCAAACAGTTGCTCCTAGGTCAGTTATTTCAGATGTGGGCAGCATGTTTAAGTGGTGGTTTTCTGTGGAGCCCTGTATACATTTTGCCTGGGATTTGACTGACCTGTAGAATGGACACTGAGAACTACTACACAGAATTGAAATGCACTTATGTAATTCATTGTTTCCAGGGGAGATGTGTCCCATGTTTCATCTTGGGCTCCTTAGGAACACCTCCCACTAACCTGCACCCACATACATCCCCACACACCTCCAACAGCACAACCCCATACCCCCAACCCACCTCTAATTCTTTTTGTACACACGAACATACACCAGCATACTCCTGCAGACAATGCACCCCACATTTCCTCATGCTCCCCCAACTTCACAACATGACAAAACACTCCCAGCCCCCTCACCCAAATTCCTCCCCACACAATACCTTCCACTCCATTCATATTCACTCCTTGTATACCCCACACCCCACTCTCCCCCCAGCTCACAACTACACACCCCCATACACCCCTGTGAACACCACCCCCATAACCTCCCTAAGCATCTGACTCCCTAAGCAGTGGTCAGACGTCTGGGAAACTCCAGTGGAGCTCACTGTGCTTCCATCATGTGCCGCCCTCCTCCTTTAGGACCTTACCCTTGACCCTCCCCAGTTTGTTTTGGAGAGAAGCAACAGCTTGTACTCTTGAAAGAATTCCAAGAGGAAGAACAGTTGCTGTGGTGACGACTCCCTGTGGGGAGTAAAATCTACACTCTGGGGCTGTTTTGATTCAGTGCTTTAAAGCTGCTCTGTCTAGAGAAAATGTGAGGGACGGAGCCAAAACACTTTTGTCCTTTTCAGGATAGACCCATCCCTCCCATTGTTTTTAGGGCAGGGCATCTGCTAGATTTCTTGCCAGGTAATTTGGATCCTTAAAAAAAAAAAAAAAAAAAAGTACCTGTGTTTGATGTGTGGGTCAGGCTTTCCAGCTCTGGGTCCAAGACGCACACAGGCTACTTTTACCTAGGGAATGAGAGTGAGCGTTAGTCTCCTGAGGCTCCCATCTGCCAGGCAAGGGGCTGTCATCACTGTTACAATTGAGTGCACTGGGCTTGGGGAATGAAGTTAGGGAGGCTGGGTCTTGCCTTGACCTAGGTGAGGTTGGGCCCAGCTGGGAGGCTGGCCTCTGTGCCACCAGTTATAATACAGGATGCTGCCTGTACAGTGGAGGGATGTCATAGAGCTGTCTGCATCCTAGTGGGAGGGCTTGCTGCAAGGTTATGACACTTGCATACAGTGACCCCCATGGAGGTGGGAGCTTCTGAACCCAGTATGGATGCATGTACCCCATTTTTTCTCATTGGTTGGCTTATGGTTCATGTCGCCTTGTGGACTCTGTGCCCAGACTGAAACTCAAGGAATCTGACCTGGTGGAGATGCAGGGAAAATTATTAAGGGTAGATTGAGTGCAGGGTGTAGAAGAGAAGGAGGAATTTTAGGCAGAGAAGGAGCAGAGCAGGCAAGAGTAGAGAAGGTCTGAATTCACGAAGATAGGCTGTGGAAGTCCCCTTCCTCCTCCCTGGTCCCTGCATATGGTACCTTCCTTGTCTTACTCAGACTTTTGCTCTGTGCATGCCCTCTGACCTGTGGCCAGGGAAGGGTTGGGTCTTCCTCTGGACGATACTGGTAGCTGCTCTGGTTGAAGGAATGAGATGTGAATGGGGGGATCTGATGTGTGACCTGCGGGGTGTGGGCGGGCATCACCCTGAAGACACAGGCAAAAACGTCAGCTTCCACTGTCATCATGGTGATCAGCTCCTGAACAAGAACTTACTCTGCTGGCCTCAATGCAGAACTGTCACAGCACATATAGTCCCTCACTTAATGCCACTTTGCAATTGAAGAAACCGAACCTCTGAGAAACCAAACAACTCACCTGCAGTTCCACAACAGCCACTTGTGACTTTGCTTTATTGACCTCTTTTTTTTTTTTTCCTTTTTGCTTTGGCCTGGGGATGTAGCTCGGTGGCAGAGTGCTCATCTAGCGTGTGAGGCCCTGGGTTCCATCTGCAGCACTGCAAGAAGAAAAAAAAAAATGCTTTGTTTCCCAAGGAAGTGTGTGATAGGTGAGGATTATAAGATCTTGTTTAAGCAGTATTTTCCCCACAAATAGATGTGCCAGTTCTGACTCGTAATTTAAATTTGGGTTTTAATTAGAATTTTATCACTTGTAGATCACACCAGAGAGGAGATAGCTGTCTTACCTTTACTTCTCAGACAGTGACACTGTGAGAAGCAGCTGATCAGAGGTTAAAATAGCTTCTGGTTTCCTAGGATCTTCAGCATACTTTGTTGTTCTGTAAAACTAATTTACCTGAAAATTGACTTGTAAGGAATTTTGCTTTTCAAACATGGGTGCTTCATATTGAGGCCCAGTACATTTCACGAATGCTCGGTTCTGTGTTGGAATGGAGGGAATGGAAAGATGACCCCCAGGCCAGATGAGGGCCTTGGCTCACTTGCCTTACCGACTGGCTTCTGTGGTGGTCAGATGTGGGGAAGCTATTGGGACCGGCTTACAGAGTGCTTCTCATCCTGAGCTCCAGCTTCTCTATTTGCAGAGTGGGCACTGGTACCTTTTCTCTACGTGCATCCCAGAGTCTCCTTGTGATTGGGTGAACTGTAGAAGATAAGAACTTTGACCCCTACAAACTGCTGTACACACTATTAGGCTACTGTCATCGATTACCACATGTAGCCAGGGTACTTAGTTGTAAACAACAGAAATCCATTTTGCCTGATTTAGAAGAAAACAAAGCATTGTGTGTTTGTTTATTTAAAAAGAGAGCCAACCTTGGAAGTACATGACTAGAAAGAAGCCCACCATTCACAGGAAAAATGAAAATTTACTCAGTGAGAAGACCTTTACTTCCTTAAGTGCTGGGTATTGCAGCTTGCTCTGCTACCTCTGTGCCCTGGGATAAGTTTCCATTCAGCCTTTCTGTAGCTGCCTCCAGAGAGAAGCCAGCCCCCACCCCCACTCCCACCCCCACCCCCACCATCTCATCTAATGTGAGTGTATTGGATCAGCAAGACCAGAATCACCTTCCGGCTGCAAGGCAGGCTGGGAAAGTTGAGTGTGGGACACTTTTGGTTTCAGTGGTGTGGGGTGGACCCTTCTTCCCCCAAGGCTCAGTGTAGTGCCTTCCCAAGTGAAGCAGGGCTCAGGCCCTGGACAACCCACAGGAAGACTTGGGAACCCAAGCTTTAGTTCCTCTCCTCCATCACTCCAGGTGAAGTGGTAAAGTGGGCAGACCAGTCAACTTAAGGTGCAGAGACCTGAGGTCTAGCCCTAGCTTCTCCCATTCTCTTGCTGCACACTCTGGCCCTCAGGACATATGTGTTAGGAGTATTTCCTTGAAATTTTATGTCCAGAGTCTATTCTGGACCACAATAGTCCTCAGGCAGCTGATCACTTCCTCCCCTGGCTTAGTGGCTTGAAGAGGAGGGATGTGCTCTGAAAGGCTCCTAAACTGGGCCATGTGTTAGAGTCATGACCCTGGAGTAGGCCACCAATTGAACCTTCACATTCCCAAATCTTACCTGGGAAGATTCTGGTTTGGTAGGTGCTGTGGTTGGATGGAGCTCACCCTGCACTAGATGATCTCTGAGCCTTTACAGCCCTACCAGTTGTGGTTTTTTTATTTTTCTCATTTGGTCTAAGAATGGACATGGTCACACATCTCTGGTAGTTGTGCAGAAAGTGCAACTGGGGCTGTTTATTTGAAAGCACAATGTAGTCAGGGAATCTCAACTTTACTTGCTGATCCATCTTTTATTAGCTGTGAGCCGTTTGTTAAGTCTCTTAGTTTTCTTGAACCTGGTTGGATAGGATGATACCTGATTACAGGTAATAGTGGGGCTCAGAGGTCCTGGTGGGCCTATTGGTGCAGTGTGAACTGAGTGCAAGCAGTACATGACACTGTTGAGCTGGAAGAGACTCAGAGGCAGCTGCCCTCCGCTCTCTTTGGGGTATGGAGGTAGCTTTCCTAACCCACATCTAGCTTGTTCTTTCATTGTTGTTCATTGTTCATTGGTTGTTCTTTCAACCAATGACCTTTGCTTTTTCTTTTCTGGCCCTAGCTAAATGATCTTTATAAATAACAGTCTAGTCACATTGTTGCTACCATCCTATCTGTCCTCCCTTTGCAGCTGCTGCATCCCACTGCATCTGGCTCTTGCTGGTTTCTCAGTGCTTGTAGGGTAAAGTCTGCAGTCTGTAGGGCAGGTTCTTTCCTCTGCACCAGTGCTCTGGGATGTCACGTACTCTCTCTTCCTGGATGCAGGGCTTAGCTTCATCACTTTTTCCTTCCAGTGACCCCAGAACTCCCTGCCCTGCCCATTTGGCCTGGATGTGCAAGTGGGTCACCACTCCCTCATGACCCACTTGCTTTCCAGGTGGACACAGGCTCCATAGTCTCCTGGGTTCACACTGCCCCACCACCTACAGTGCTTGCTGTGTGGTGATTGTCCCTTCCCTGTCTCCCCCTTAATCTTCCAGCTCTCTGAGGGCAGCAGGCTTGCTTCACTTTTCTGTCTGCCAAATAAGGAGACCTATAAGCAACTAGATAGGCACTTAGATTTAGGAGTTGATTGGGCTACAGTTTTATTCAGGGAAGAGCAGACTTGCCCTTTGGGGCTTGTTTGAAAACCTGTAGCTGCAGCAGTATGAACAAGATGAACTTCGTGGTATTGTGAAATCAGGTTTCTACAGTTTGGTGTTCAGGTATGAAGTACGGGAACTTAGACAGTTGTGTGTTGGGAGAGGACTAGGCATTTTAGTTGGTCCCAAGCTTTGAATACGCCATGGCATGATGTGGATGCTAGGAATTTGATGTGGTCCTGCAGGGCTGTGGTATTGGCTGATAATACCTATCCTTTTAATAAGTGGTAGTCTTTACTATATATCTCTTGACTCACCTCATTTCAAGAGTGATTCTACCCTTGTGAAAGGTCGTAGATGCATGAATGTGCCAGGTGGGGACAGGGGACAGGCCAGAGTGAAGTGGGGGTTCTAGATATGAGAGCAGGCGAGGCTTGAAGGCCTGCTGTACCATTTGGGTCCTGGCAACCCCAGACTCTGTGACTCTATATGGGTTATTAAATTGCACTGGTCCTCCATTTTTCTCATCTGTGAAAGGAGAAAGAAATGTTAACTTTAGATTTTTAGTCATTAAATAATGTTGATTATATTCAATAATGTCCATGTTATTCAGTTAGTTGAATAATCACTTGCCTGGCATTTTGTTAACACTTAAGAAAAAGGATAGCTGTTACTGTAGGAAATAACCATAGAACAGAAATGAATGACAGCTGGGTCCAGGTCTCCCCAGAACTCACTTTCTAATAGGATATCTTCCAAATTTTATGGAACCTAGTTAGATTTTATCCCTACCACATACTGGGCAGGGTTAAATTTAAAAAAATTTTTTTAGTTGATGAACCTTTAAAAAAAAAATACAGGTATATATATATATTTAGTTAGCATATATATATATTTAGTTAGCAATGGACCTTTATTTTATTTATTTATTTATTTATTTATTTATTTATATGCGGTACTAAGAATCAAACCCCTGTCTCAAAGATAAAAAGGCTGGGGATGTAACTCAGTGGTAAAGCACCCTTGGGCTCAATAGCCAGTAACAAAAAAAGAGATTAAATCAAGCTAATTAATATGTCAATTACCTCCCCGACATACCATTTTTTGATGACACAAATGTTTAAAATTGCTTTTTTGGCAATTTGGAAACATACTATATATTATTGGTAACTGTGCAATAGATCTCTAAAACTCAGTCCTGTGTTTTTGGAACTTTGTGTCCTTTGATCAGTATCTTCCCTTTCCCTGTTCATTTCCCCCTGCTTCTGGTAAACCACCTTTCTATTCTCAGTTTCTGTGAGTTTGATGCTTTCAGTTTCACATATAAGTGAAGTCATGCAGTGTTTTTGTCTGTGCCAAGTTTATTTCATTTTGCATAATGTCCTGCGTGTTCATCTGTGTTGTTTCAAGTGACAGAATTTCCTCCTTTTTCAAGGCCAAGAATCAGTCTCTCGGGCATGTGTGTACATGTATGTGTATACACACACCACATTTTTTTCAATCATTCATCCATGATTGGACACTGAGGCTGTTTCTGGTTAAGCCTCATTGTTAAAGATCAAAAGTGTGCCATCTGTAGAAACTTGACCTCCAAGAAAGTATTATCAGAAAAGGATAATGCATTCCATTCACATGAATGTTACCACATTTAAGAGGTGGCAGGTGTAGATCAGCTTCTCTCTGTTGGTCTAACAGTAATGATCCTTCCATATTCTAGCATGGATCAGGACCCAGGGACCTGAGTACTTCATAAACTTGTTGTGGTTCCCAGAGTGTGTGGCAGAAGGGAACAGTGGGTTATTTGCTTTCTTGAGTCAGGGCTGGGGGTGGTAAGAACAGAGGGGAACTCAGGTTTCCCAGGAGGGATGCAGCAAGGACCAAGGTTTGAGTGAGGCCCCTTGCTGTTGAACAGCAGGACTTGGAACAACCCAGAATGCCAGTGGCCTGTTTGTTTCCCACGGTGGGCATCAGGTGAGGTGCTCCACCAGATGGGGACCCAGGCTCCTCATTTAAATGTCGAATATCCTGCTGAAGTTGCACCAACTCCACCTCAACAGGGGAATAGGGATCCTGAGAAAGGTCCTGCAGTTTGCTTAGGCCCCATCATAGGTAAGCATTGGCATCATGATTTACCTGTCCCTGTTGTTCCAGGCCTGCTTCCTGGGCTTCCTCCATACCACAGTACTTCCTCCAGGGAGTCTGGGATGGGGAGTCTGGAGCATCTTGGAGCACCTGGCCACTCAGAGGAACTGGTCTAGTCTAGCTGCATCTGAAGGAAAGGAGATTTGGATTTTGCTCAGCTCTCTGTATGACCTTCCAGGGGTTATTTCCTGCTGGAACTGGTGGGGGTGAAGCCCTGGGCAGTGGGAGGGGCCTACAACTAAGTGTTCCCTATGTTGCCTTTCACATCCACCCCTGTCCCCACTCCCATTCATCCTTAAAGAGGCAGGATAGGTGACTTTGGAGACCCTTCCCAGCCACCCTAAGAGCCAACACCCTCCCTGAGTGCTTTTAATACTGCCCCTTTCCCCTCTGGATCACCCTCCACCCTTGAGAGTCTGAAGAGCTCTAGATTCTTAGTCTAGAAAACAGCACCTTCTTACACCTGAACTGTGTCTGACCATGGACCCTGGATGAGGATCCCCACCCTGCTGTGAACAAGCAAGTTGAATACGGGAAACCCAGAGTGAGGAGCGCTACAGCCCATTGGGATCACAGCCTGCGCAGGGTGCGATGCCAGTGCCAACTTGTTCTTGCTGTCCTCAGTAACCAGCGTGCAGATCCTAGCACAATGGGGCCAGTCGATATTTGTAGGCTAATAAAAAAAAATCTTCTGAAGGAGTTATCAGCTGCTGCCTCCATGGAGCACTTACGGCTGGTTTTCCAGTTGTACTTGTGTCAAGAATAGGACCAGACTTGGCTTGGGACCAGCTTCTCACAGTCCTCTGACATGTGGCTGTGTAATGGACTGGGGAGGAGCTGCCCTGGGCTCTGCATGCCATTGCCTTGGCCTCAAGGTGGGGTCTGGACGATGGGACCAGTCGTGCCTCCCGTTTACAAAGGGGGTCCCTCTTTTCCATTGCCAAGGACATCTTGACAGGCTCTAGCAAATCTAGTCTGCCCCATAGCTGCCACGCCCTTTCTCTGTCTGCTTAGCACTGCCACCTCTTTTGTTAAAGGCGCCTTCCTTCTCCCAGTGAGTCACTGGCAGAACCCAAGTTGCTGACTCCTCCCTGTCTCCCCACAGCCTTGTTCTGTCCACTGCCTGACCTGGTTCTTTTCTTATCGCCAGTCCTTATCTCCAACTTCCTCACTGCTCTCCCAGCCGCCAGCCTGCCAGCTCTGGCCCTTTGTTGTTCTTCTGCTCACAAGTCTCTAGGGGATGGCTGCACCCATAGGGAGAGCTGTGACTTTTAGCTGGCCCTAGACTCTTGGGTAGTGGTCTGCAGCCTCCCCTGCCACACTCTGAGCCTGGCTCTTGGCAATGCTCTGAACAAGGAGTCAGTGACCTGTCTCCCCCAGCTGTGTTGTCTAACACTTCTAATACCTTGGTGACACAGTTGTTAAGACAGCTCTGTCTGCTCACAGGATTGCCCTGTGAGACATGCCATCTGGGCCTGTGGCCCCACTGCTTTTCTGCAGCCCTTTTCCATCTGCCTCAGCCTGATTCTTCCTGCCCTTCAGACATTGCTACCTGTTCAACTAAGCTTCAGACTCTTCTTCCTCCCTCAACATTTCCTTCTTCTAATAGTGCTATGACATTGCTGTGATTATTCTTATTTTTTTTTTTAAAGTTTTTTGTTTTTAAATTTTTTTGTAGTTGTAGATGGGCAGAATGCCTTTATTTATTTATTTCACACAGTGCTAAGAATTGAACCCAGGGCCTCACACATGCTAGGCAAACGCTCTGCCAGTGAGCTAAAGCCTCAGCCCCTGTTCTTTTTTTCATAGATGTGGAAACCAGGCCAGCCAGGTGGTATAGCCTGCCCAAGGCCACCCAACCAAAATGAAATGAAGCCAGAACTTTCCCTGGGCACATGCATTCTACCACAGTGCTCTCCTGATAGTCGGGGTCAGGACTGTGGATACAGGTGGGCTAGATTAGCGCCTGCCCCCAAGGATCTTATAGGCTGGTAGGCAGGCACACAGTGGATATGTAGCCAGGTAATCCTAGCAGCAAGTTGAATATGGGGAACCCAGGGTGAAGAGTGCTACCATCCAGTGGGATCACAACCTGCCTGGGGAAATCAGAATCTCCTCCCCCAACTTCCCCATTTCTGGACAGTAAGGAGCTTTTAGTTTCTGGTCCCAGGCATGGTGATGTTCAGCCCAGGGCTTATCATTCCATCTTCAGGGTGAGTCAGTCTCCTGATGGCTGCCCTGCCCCCTGAGTGCCCTTGTAACACAACTCCCAGTGCTGCCTCCCAGACAGGAAGTCCCTCCACCCCAGCATGGGGCTGCCCTGATCCTGGGAATGGCAGCAGGGTGAAATTATAGAACCTGTCAGTTTCTATAATTTCCCAGCATTGCCAGTCTCTTCCTACCCCCTCCTCAGGTACTAGATACCTGTCTCTCGATTTCTCCTCACCCGGGTCTCTAACTAGACTGGGAAAAGCTCAAACTTGCACCTCTTCTTAGGGAACTAGGGCTTGAGGTCCTGTGTTCTCTTGACTGTCGTGCAGAGGGTTGATTGCCTTGTAGCTACAGCTACAGGCCTATGCAGTGAGGCATGTCCATCTGGGCATTGGAAAGTGTTCTGCACCTGTGAGCTCATCCAGCTGCTTCAGGAATGGGCCAAGGGTTGGAGGAGACTAGATCTGTTGTTGGAATGTCTCTCTCTTAACTCTTTCCTGCCTCTCTTATTCCTTTCTAGAAGGAAGAGTCGCAGGCAACATCTCCTAAAAGCTGAGTCTTTGGGAATTCTTTCAGTGAAGGAGGGGCTTACCCTTGTCCCCTCAACTCAAGTCGTCCAACTTTGGCATACCTGCCCTGAGCATAGTTCCCAGCCCTCACTTAAACCCTCACCACCCTCCACACACCCACAAACAGTGGCAGGCTGGGGCAAGTCCAGGCGGGAGTGGAAATGCTACCTGGTCCTGGTCTCCCTCTCTCCTCCTGTGAATCAGTGTCACTCAGCAGGTAGACTGCCTGAGGACCCTTTCAGAGTGGCCTTCGTGCTGGGCTCTGCCCCCTGTAGCACTACAAGAAGGCCCTGGGAGGGGGTGGGGGGCTCTCCTGGCCCAGGTCAGTCCTGACTGGGCCAGCCACGTGGGTCTGCTCTGCAGACCGTGTCGGTGTCCTTGCTCTGCTCCTGTCCGACATCTAGAATTGGTTTAAGGGTCACCTTCTTCCCTGATAACACCTATCCTGTGCCAATACCCCATAAAGCTTTTCTTACCACTCATGGCACAGAGTGATTTGGGGGATTTGTTTTGTTTTTTGTTTTCACATGTGGTACTGGGGATTAAATGCAGAGGTTCCCTACCAATGCTACATCCCCAAAGCTTTTTTATTTTATTTTGAAACAGGGTCTCACTGAGTTGCTCAGACAAACATCAAACTT
Organism: Sciurus niger; assembly: GCA_020740815.1. Classification (NCBI taxonomy): domain Eukaryota; kingdom Metazoa; phylum Chordata; class Mammalia; order Rodentia; family Sciuridae; genus Sciurus; species Sciurus niger. The sequence continues at coordinate 391,401 of JAHUXG010016191.1, forward strand.
GAACTCCTCCTGCCTCAGCCTCCTGAATTGCTGGGATTATAGGTGTGTGCTGGCGGCCACACCGAGCTCAGAGTTACGTTTTCTAAGTCTGCTTTGAGTACACTGGAGATCCTTATAGGCAGGCTTCTTGTTTCCTTTATCCCAGAGTCAAGGGAAGAGAGGCCTTAGCGTTAATCTGGGGGAAGTGGCACAGGAGACAACATAGTAATCTCCCTTTTCCCTCCCTGTCTCTCCTGCATGTCTGTCTGGTTGATGATTAAGCTTTTGGTAGTGGCCCTCCATTCAGGCAGCAATGTGGATTTATGCTGCTCCTCACTGCTGTGCCATCCAGAGACAGGGGTACTCAGTTAGTGAGGGTTCCATCCAGAAAGAGGAGAATGAAGAGCAAACCCACAGCTAAAATGTTTGAAGTTTGAAGAGGTAAGGTGTCCCATGACTGCTGAGGCTCTAATAACTGCCTGGTAAAGAAAACAACACAAATTATCACCATCAGTGAACATTGCCACAGGTCTCACAGACACTAAAAGTGTAATAAGGGAATAGTATAAATCACTTTATGCCAGTAAATTCAGGAGGTGAAACAGATATTCCTTGAAAGACACAAATTAATACTGACTCTAGAAGAAACAGAAAATCTATATAATCCTATATCTAAAATCTTCTCACAGGGAAAACTTAAGACCAAGATGGCAAAATTAAAGAACATTTAAGGAGTCCTACACAACTCTGAATTTATTATTTTATTTTGGCACTGGGAATTAAACCCAGGACCTTGAGCACATGCACTGTGACACTGAGCTACATCGCCGGCCCACAACTCTATTATTGATATTTATTTATTTATTTATTTATTTTTAAAGAGATGGGGTCTTGCTGTGTTGCCCAGGCTGACCTGGAAGTCCTGGCTCAAGCAATTCTCCTGCCTTAGCCTCCTGAGTTGCAGGGATTACAGGTGTGCACCATCATAACCTGTTTCTAATTTACTTTTAAAAGTTTTGTCCCTGGTAAAAGGATTTCTGATGTTAGGAAACAGTTGTGTTTGTGGTGGGGCTACTTGTGAGACCCTCTGAAGTCCTGCTACAGAGGCTTCTTCTTCCTGCAGGCTCTGGGGAAGTTGAAGGAAGGAGGTGAGGTTAGATGTGGAATCTGGCAAACAAACTGGGGAGGGCCCCATCTAGGCCATGGCTCTCCTGCCCTCTGGCCATTGGCATTCCTGAGACTTTGAGTCTTTGGGGGTCTTTGGAGTTGGTGGAGAGAATAGTTGAGTTGGCAAGGGTTGTCTAAGTCCAGACTTTGGGCTGGGCCTCAGGATGCTACAAGAGATGGCCTGCATTGAGATGGACCTGGGAAAGGGACATTAAGACCTGAATGTGAATAGGAATGACTGCTGGCTTATGTCCTGGGCCTAAGATCAGGGCCCAGAAGAGTGAGAGGGTCCTTTACTCAGGAATCTCAGAGGGCTGCCTCTAGGAGGCTACCTTTGAGCTGATCTCTAGGACTAGCCAGTGAAATTTCTTGGAGGTTATGAGAGTGGGCATGTCAGATTTTGAGATAAAAGGTTGGGTGTCAGGGTGTTCTGGATAGCAACCAGCATGAACAGGGTATGGGGCAGGTGAAGGGACCTTGGAAACTACCTCCTGGGGCCAGGCTGAGAGGAGTGACTGTTGTCCTTGGGGTGTGGGGAGCCAGCGAGCTTTGAGCTGAGGCAGTGTGACATGATCAGTACTAGTGATGTGCATGGAGAAGTCAGAGGAGACTTGGGGGGAAGTACAGGAGGCAGCTGCATTCTGGAGGGGAGTGGCTAGGGACTTGGTTGTGGTGAGGACCTGAGGGGGCTGGGAGGAGAGGGGAGGAAACGAAGAATGGGGATTGGGAAGGAGGGAGAAAAAGAGGTTTGGGAAGGGTGTGTAGAGGGTGAGGTTAGGCATTGAGTCTGATCGAAGGGACTTGGGATGGGCATGGTATCCCTAGATCCCTGGGACATGGGGTACCTAAGGTCCTGCCTGCTTTTCTGTTGAGTGTCTGCCAGGGCCTCGACCTGGGCTTGCACTGGTTGTGGCTGGATCTGCACTCTCATGGCCAGATCTGAACCACAAGGGAGCACAGGAAAGGCAGCTGAGGTCAGAGCCATTTTTAGAAACTCTATGTCACTTTTAATGGGCAAGAACACAGGGCCAGGACCAGGAGGACCTTGAGCTGGACCTGTAGCAACCACAGACAGTTTCTGTGACCTTGGGCAAATCTTTTCCTTTTTTCTTTGCCTGACCCATTTCCTGGGTTTTCCCATGGGTTGAATTGAGGAGCTGGAGCAGGTGATTGTGAACCCTCCAGTTCTGAGCTCTTTGAGTCTCTAGACTGGGGTGGGCATTCAGGCTGGTGTGCATCTCCTCCCAGCTTCCCAGGTGGAGGTGAGAGGGACATCATGACTCATAGCTTAGGCCAGGATAGCCCAAAAGTAATTTTCCATCTTGTGAATGCTTGCAGTCCTAGCTGAGAATCACCATTTAACAGGAAGGCTGCAATAATACCCTTGTCTCCTACATTCATGGTCTATTCACCTACTCTTGCCACTGATGTGTCTTTCTCTGCCTTGATCCACTGTTCTGATCCACTGTTCTGATCCGCCTCCCAAGTAGGGATCTTCCTTAACCTCATTGTACTGTCTGTAGAGCAATGCTGCACCCTACCCGCCAGCCAGATGGATGATGTTTTAAGTGTCGTTTAGATACTTGGGTGTTTTCTCATTTATTGTGAATACTCTGGCCTTTGCCAGGGCACTTGAGTGTCTCTGAGACTCATTGATCAGGTGGCAGCAGTTTGTCTGATTTTGACCTTGCCCTGGGTGGGAAGGGCATGGTGTTGGTAGAGTATTCCTCCCAGAGTATGATCCTTCCTTGCTGCCTTCTTCCTATTCTACCAGGGGCACAGAACTCTTAAAGAAGCCTTCCCGTGGAGTTGGGAGCCTTACCCATCTACCCACTGTGGGCAGAGCCGAGCCCTCCCTCCTCTTCTGTCCCTATCTTACTTGCCAAGGGCAGGTGTCATCCCTTCCCCTAAGGCAGGTGCCTCTAGCCTTCAGGGAGTCTTCTGGCTGACATTCTGTTTGAATGTCCAAACTTGTGGCTTGCTTCCTCTGGGAGCCTTTACTCAGGGAGGGTCACATGTATCAGCTGGACCTCTGTGGAAGCCCCATCCAGGACTTGGCAGCCTGCGAGCCACTTGGAGAAAACTAGCTTGTTTCCCTGTTGCGTTTGTGCTCCATTCTTCCCCTTTCTGGCTGTCCCCAGGTTCTGCCTGTTCCCTAGCCTGGCAGATGTCAGCAGGCCTCCCTGGTCCCTCCTTGGGTCCCATTGCCTTAGAACACTGGTCAGAACCCTCTGTGATCAGCCCCACTTGCCTTGACAGCCTTACACCTTCACCTTCCCCTCTGCTACCCCAGCAGTGCTTGCTCTGCCTTTGCTTAAACTGTGCTCCTCACTTGGGAATACCCTTCCTGCTCCTGCCTCCCCATCCTGTGAGCAATCCATTCCTCAGGAGCAGTCCCATCCTCATCCCCTCTTATCCCCTGAGAATCATGTTGACCTCTCTCACATGGCTGCCGTCAGTTGGTCAGTTATTTTGTTCCTTCTGTCTTATTCCCATGAGATGGAGCTGCCCTGGATTGAAAAGATGTGTTTCCATTCTGGGAAACCTTTCTGTGGACCAGCCTGGTCTCCTTCCCTGTAGGTTGTGGGGCCAGGAATGGTGGGAATTGGTCACCACCCTCGAGGTCTCCACTGTGAACACCAGCAAAAAGTGACTTGTGCAGCACATGCCACTCCCAGGGAGGCAGTTGTCAGTGGTGGATGCAAACTTCTAGGAGAGGCTCTCCAGGCAACTGTTTTATATGCATTTGGTGTCAGTTGTAGGTCACTCTAATATTATCAGAGCAGTTAGCTAATGCAAGGAGCTTCAGGTGTCTCCTCAAAATACTGCTCTAGCAAGTCAAAGGTGGCTCAACAGAGTGAGCTTTGACACCTCCCAGGAGTTCGACCCTGACATTCAGGACTCTATACTGGCCTCTTGGTTGGGCATGTAGTGTGGCCACATGGATGTGAGCACTCACACACACACACCTGTGGGTTGGTTTGTCCACAGGGCAGGAAGATCTAACAGCGTAATGGCAGAGAGCTGGAAAGGCTAGGGACTTTCTCCTGTAGGTGGGAGCAGCATGGCGGTTTCCTTCTGTTGTGACCCTCAGGGCACCAGCAGCACAAGTGTAATATGTCAAGGCTGAGATAAATAGAACATTCTAGACTGAAAAAAAAAAAAAAGGTGGGAAGATCTGGGCTCAGTGGTACACACCTGTAGTCCCAGCTCCTCAGGAGGCTGAAGCAGCAGAATTATTTGAGCTTACAAGTTCAAGACCAACCTGGGCAGCGTAGTGAGACCCTGTCTCAAAAAAGAAAAGAAAAATGGTGGGAGATGGGGGAAGGCAGAAGAATCAGATTGGTTTTATTTTGTGTTGGTTTTTTTCAGTGCTAGGGATCGAACCCA
>JAHUXG010016192.1:0-47875 GCA_020740815.1 Sciurus niger
TCTGCAGTAGTAGTTCTGGAAATCCTACACTACAGTGAACCATTGTTTCTCTAGGCTTTGAAAAGCCAATCTAGCAACACAGTAGTACATCTCCTGGGTTCTTGGTGGAGTGTTAACTCCTATGGCATGAGAGATGTCTTCTGCACCAGCTTTCCCTTATCCAGCCTGATGCTCCATGCCTTGATCCAGCACCCCTGGAATTCAGCCCATATGTCCTCGCTCAGCTCCTGCTTTTACTATAAGCTAGAATCTGCAGGTATATAGACCATTTCTTCCCTTAGCAAGTCAAATGATGTTGTATGTTGACCTTGTTTTTTTTCAAAAGGCAAAGAGGGGAGATGGAAGTGCTTATTATCTTGCAAAATAGAAATTTCAGTATCATCAGTGTGATGTGAGGAGAAAAGACCACTTCTGGGGTTCAGAAGATCCAGGTCACTCTTACAATTCAGTATTTTTGAGTGTGTCAAACAAAATGTCCCTATCCTGCTTCCTTTTACAGTGATCATGTATTTTCGGCATGCTCCATAAAGAACATGTGACCTCCAACCCTCCCAAATCTTGAGTCTTTGAGTTTTTCCTCAGCAGTGTAAACTACACAGTTTCAACTCTAAAAACTTGTGGTCATTTCATTTTCTCATACAACCCACCTCTAACCTGTCTATAATTCCATTTCTCTTCATTTTTGAAATACATTCAGAGTCTAGCCTCTCTCGCAATGGCCACCACCATAGTCAGGGTCACCCTTCACCTCTCACCTGGACTACTGGAATACCCCCTCATCACTTTCCCCTCCTCTGCCCCCTTGTGGTCTATGGCATGCTCCCAACACAGAAGCCAGGGTCACCCTACTACCATGCAAACCAGTACACATCACTCTCAAAACATTACAAAGCCTTCCCATATCACTCAGGGTCAAAGCCCCTGATGAGTCATGTATTTCTCAACACCGTCTGAACCTGTTATTTCTCTCACCTCATGTCGTGCAGTTTCCCATCAACTCACTCTGCTTGAGGACTCTGTGCTGGTCCTAATACGTGTGTGCACAGTGTGACCTCAAGAACTCTGTACTGGGTATTCCTTCTGCATACAATTCTGTGCCCCAGTCTTTCCATATGCTTTCTCCCTTATCTCCTTTAGATCTGGACTAAAATTTAATCATCTTGATGGGGCTCTTCCTGATCCCCATCTGCTGTAGTTTGGATCTGGTTTGGGTCATCCGAAAGACCTTGTGTTAAAGACTTGGTCCTCAGCTGGTGCTCATTGGAGGTGGCAGAACTTTGAAGCAGTGGGGCCTGTAGAGAAGTGCATCCTAGCCATGTAGATGAAGTTTGGCCACAGTGCTGCCACAGTACACATTCCCTTGCCACAGGCCCAAAAATAGTGGTCTAAATAGTCATGGAAAGAGACCTCCAAAACTTTCAGCCAAAATGAACCTTTCCTCTTTTTAAGTGGACCACCTCAGGTGTTCAGTTATAATATCTAACATAAAGCTGACCAACGTGCTATCTGAAATTCTGACCCATTTTTACCACACATTCCCTGAGCCTTCTTTATTTCTTTTACAAAGTACTTATCTTCAAATTTTACGTTTCCTTTTTCTATATAAAAACTCTAGGAAGAGAAACTTTCTTTCAGCTTTAATCAATGCTTTACCTTTATTTGGCACTAAATATCCTTTTATTGAATGAGTGTTTTCTTAAGTATATGTACTGAAAATATAGGAAGGACTGTCAATATAAATTGATTGTGTGAATAATTCTGGAGTTTTGTTTTACCAAGAGGTATGCAAAAGCAGTAAAAACAAAAGTCAGTTACATAAATTAATAATCACTGTCAAAGACAGAGATTTTATTTGTTCTGTTTTTTTCTTAAAGAATCATGTTATGGGAAGTAAATGAACTCAGACATGTTTCCTTACTTAAAATTATTTACATATTGGGTAATTATACTAAATATAGCATGGATATCATTTGAGAACATAGGCAAAATAAACTAACTAAAAAAATCACTTCTCTTTAATCATACTGTATTCTTTTTTTAGTGCATGAAGGATGTCTTTCTATTCCTAAGTCAAAGAAAATGTCCCACACCAGTATCTCAACATAATGGTGTTATCCTGTAAGGAAAAAAAAAAAGCTCATATGTAATTCTAAACCAAATAAATTTCATGAGTGGGTTTCATTTATGGCCTCTACAAATATGAATGATCATTTGGAAAGTTTTTTAAAATTGGCTGTGATCATGCACTGAATTAAGTCATGACTGTTTAAAGAATTATTAAATACTATGATACAGCTAACTTGAAGAACAGTCTTAAATTATAATTAATAAGCCAGAATTTAGGTACAGACTGGCTGGGTTCTAATGTAGATTCCTCCATTAATGGCTGTTTGATAATCAATTAAAAAAACCCCTACTCTTCAGAGACAATAACCCCAACCTGAGAGTACAAGAATCCAGTGAATTGACATATGCAAATAATACAGAACACTAGTTGGCATGTTGGGTTTGCATTCAATAATTCAAAATATTTGGAATTAAAAATACTTAGAAAATAATTGTAGTTTTACCAAATCTGTACAGACTGTTTTTCTTACTAATATTCCCTAAACAATGGAGTCTGAAAACTGTTTACATAGCATTTATATTTGGTATTATAAGTAATCTAGAGATGATTTTAAATATATTGAAGAATATAGATAGTTTATATGTAAATGACATGTAATTTTATATAAGACTTCAGAATATTGATATTCTGAAGGGGAGGGGAGGGTTTCTTGAACCAATCTCCCAGAAATACCAAAGACAACTGTGCTCACTAACCCTTCCCTGAGGCCCATGAACTCCATGGGATTACACACACACACACTTAATGTCTGGTTCTTTGACTTTGACTCTGTAAGTGCTGCTGGCAATCAAAGAAACTTTTAGTTCACATTATCCAATGCTGCAAACTGACCTGCTAATTAATTTTCTGTAGCTTTTTTATTGAGATAAAACCCACATGCATAGAAATACACAAATTATATATGTATAGCTTTATGAATTTTTGCGAGATGAACACAACCATGAAATCACCACCAAAAACAAAGACATGGACCATTCAGCAACCCAGCGTTCCTTCATGATAACCCCAGTCACAACTTACTGAAGTAGCTGGTCTCCTGTCTTTTCCAGAGATTAATTGTGCTGGCGTGCTGCTTTTAGACTCATGTATTGTTCTTCTGTTGTCTGGATTCTTTCATTCAACTCTAAGTTTGTGGAATTAATTGGCGTTATTCAGGTGGCTTTTCCTCATGCCTAAGAATCAGGTGTTCTAATCATTCACAAATTTCCACTCATTTTCCTGTCAGAGGACTATGAGATAGTTCCCATTTTGGACCACATGTTCACATGATTCAACCTGGAGCCCCCCAGCACTGGGCGAGGCTTTCAGATTCCTGCACCCTGCCCCCTAAAAATAGATCTGCAAAATGCAGAGCTTTCGCTTTGGCAGCCTGGCCAGGCCAGCAGCTGCACCTGCCCAGGCTGAGGGGACCCAGCAAGCACTGGCGCAGGCGGTGGAGGAGGGGCTCACAGATGGAACCTCTGGCTGGGGTGTGGGGTGTGTGTGGAGGGGATTCCCAGATGGATCCCCGCTGGTCGGCCACAGTGTAGGAGCGGAGGGGGCTCGCAGATAGCACTCCGCTGGCCCAGCACAGTGTATGGATGGGCGGGTAGCTCCTAGGAGCGCACACCCTGTGAGGAACAAGGTCCAAGGTCCTCCGCCTTCCGCACCAGGGGGAGGATAGCTCAGCCTGGCGAGCAGCGCAGCACTTGTCCCCTAAGGGGACACTTTAAAACGACCCCATCATGGGAAAGCCCACAAACTTTTGACCCTTTAGCGACGACCCTCCAAAAAAGCCTCTCGAAAGTCCCCATGCCAGGCATCATCCACGACCTAGAAAAGCAAGCTGAAAATGCCCAGTACCTGTAGGCCCATTCCCTGGGGCGTGGCGGGGACGTTGAAGTGCCTGCATCCCTGGGACCTCCGTAGCGATTCACCCTGGACCTGCCGCACCAGCGTGCTCTCAGGCGTCCCCACATGGGCAGGAGGGCTGGATCTCCTCCCCGCAGGCGCCTTGGGGCCCTAAAGCAGAACTCAGTGGTTTGGAGTTCCGGACAGAGCAAGTTTACGGTGGGCGGAGCCACGCGGGGGCATGCCCAACCCTCCGCAGCCTTACACGCATGCCCAACTCTCAGGCTGTGCTGGCACAGGGGCTGGCCACCGCCTGATCACTCCGCGAGCCTGGGAGCTGTTGGGGCTTTGGCGTAGGACGGGTTCACAGCTGGAGGAGACCCAGTGCCTGGACCACGTCCCAGCCCGCCCTCTGCCTTCGTGTCAGTCTGCCGCCTTGCTCCCGGGAAAAGCTGAGGGGCTAACGCCGCCACCCTTGGGTAAGGTCGCCCGCCATTCGGGAAGGCCGCCGCCGCTCTCCGATAAAGACGTCCTCGGTAATGCCGCCTCCCTCGAGTCAGGCCGTCCTGGGGTAAGGCCTCCACCCTGTGCGGGGACTTGGTTGGTGTGTCCTGGGGCTGCGGGAGTGCTTTTGGAGACCGACCCCAGGAGTCTGGGCCTGGAGGTCGGGGATCCTAGACAGGGAGGCCTATGGGGTTGGGCATTGCTGGACCGGACGTCAGGGACTCCGGGTCCTTGGCCTGTCCTGCGCCTGGGTCTGGGCTGGGGACAGAAAGGTCAGGGACCTGACAAAGGCCAGTCTTCACGTTCTTGGCCCGTCCTGCGGCCGGGGTCCGGAGTGGGGACCAGAGAGGCCAACGCTGGTATGGCAGACCCCTGCGCCCCAGCCTTTTCAGATCCTCCAGTGACTCTCATTTTGGTTTTGTTTTGTTTTTAATATGTTTTTAACTGTCCATGCACCTTTGTTTTATTAACTAATTTATATGCAGTGTTGATAATCCAACCCATGGCCTCGAGTATGCTAGGCAAGTGCTCTACCCCTGAGCCACCACCCAGCCCTACTCAGCTGGTTTTGAAGGAAAAGAATCCAAACTACCTAGGACTCTGGATGCCTGGGGTTGGGAAGGGATTCAGAACATTGAGAGCAGGCACTGACGTTTTCTTCCTTTTTCTAGCTGTGTGAGTGTGTGTACTCCTGCTGGTGGTCAGTGCTGCGCTTTTCCTGTTCCTTGGGATGCTTTAAACACCAGCTTAGGGAGGACCCAGGAGTAGAACTCCGAATTTTCCTTTCAGTTATTACTTGTTTTTGTATTTCCTGTCTTTATTTTTGAGAACTTATAACTATGTTTTGAACAAATTAGAAGAATTTGGGGTAGGGAGAATACATTTTTAAAAATAGATTTTTTTCAAAGTACTGTTTGCTTTTTAAGAAAAATGAGCTTCCAAAAAAGGAATCAACTGCCCTCTCCCCTGTCCCCTGATATTTCCTTTATTACTGGGTAACCAGACTTCAAGTGTTTTCGTCATTCAGGTTTGTTTTTTTTTTTCATGTATAGTATATTTTTTTCATATATATCATATTCTTTTATTGGCCAACAATACACCACAAATATCTCTCACTTTTATTAACATGCCTCATTCTTTTTAAAAGCTGCAGAACTGTGAAGTTATTTTTTTTATTGCTGAGCTTGGATTACAAATTTTCTATTATCAGTTTCTTTTAAAAGGCCAGTATTTTGAAATATAACATGGTGAACTTTCAGAATGTCCAAGGCCAGATGTGAGACTTTTATATGAAACAGGCTGAGTAATCTGTTTACACAAAGTTTAATGGTCAGTTTTCATGTGGCAGGATTACTTCATAAAGAAGGTTACTAAAGAGTTTACATTTTTTTCAAGTACATTTTTTCTAGTTTACCATATGGTCAGATGAAAAATTTAATTCCTTGAATATAACGTGAATGATTTTTGAAATAAAGGTAAAGCAGAAAACCAGTGGTGGCATGGGAGAAGCACCAGGTTTAAATATTTTGAAAAGCAAGCCATAGAGAGTTAACCCAGAAGTGGAAGGATGTTACTATACTGCTTACTATTAAGACAGGAACCAAATTCCTGTTGCATTCTGTATTTTGTGTGCAGAGAGCTGGAGGCTTGTTGGTTTAATTGCTACATTGTGCTTTTTAAAGATGTACTTATGTGTTCATCTTGGTGCTAGTTTCCTGAAATTTCAAGGGAAACAGAACTGAGAAAATCATAAACAGTCTGTATCTAAGCATGTATAGTCTGAAATCTTACTCTAAATTGTGTAGCATTTTATATGGGAACTGTGCTTGAAAAGATTCAGAAACATCCACAGCATTTTAGTTCTTGTTCTTGATAATAGTGCTTTCCCATAACACCAAAAGAAGTAGCATTTTTCCTATTCCATAGATTGTAAACAGACTCAGAGAGATTAAATTGTTCAAGATCCCATTGCTTTTCAAATAATGATGTCTGCATATACCCACATGTACTTAATCCAAGAACTTGGATTTTTTTGCTTTTCCTTTTAAGCAGATATAACAGTTTATACAAATTTCCTTACAAAGCTGTTCATTTTACTTTTCTTTCTTAAAAATGGCAAAATAGTGATGCAAATAATAATGTGCACCAAAAATTGTCTAAAGGATAAATAGCCAGAAACTAAAATAGTCTCTTTTTATATGAAGTTTCGGGTAATGTACTATTAAAATATTAAACTTGTTTTTATGCTGTTAACCAAAAAGGCAAGGGATTGTGTTGCTTTAGTCACTGTTCTGTGCTATGGTAAATTTGCAATTGTAGCTCTCACAACTGTTTTTTTTTTTTACAAACTTGGAGAATCTAATTAAGCATTTTTAATAGATCCATTTGAACTTACAATATGCTGATATGTTCAAAAGAACACAAAGAGGGCCCTAAAAAGTATAGAAAGATTGAAATTGCTTATTTAATTTTTGGTCTTTTAACAGTCTATTAAAATGCATCAATAAGATGTCATGATATAGTATTTTAATTTGTTTTAGATTTTTAGCAGATGTGACAATTGTGTAGTTTAAAAAAATAAGGAAAATACTGAAGATAATAAAGTATTACCCATATGTATTTGAGAAGAAACCCACGGAGAGTAAAAGATTTAATCTTTTATTGGCAGTTCATGATGTCAATTAGTCATATCTAAGTAGCATATCTGCTACTGATTATCTCTTAGCTTATGTTGGTTTTTAATGGGTTTTATAGTTGTTTCAGGCAGAACAAAATCTCTATACAGTATTTTAAGACTTCTGACTTTTAGCTGTGGAGGGGGATGAGGTTGGGGAAATATTGCTCTTTTGTGTATTTTCAAAAATTAAGAGCTATCTTATTGCTGGTGAAAGGAATTGAAAGTTTATTTTCCAGTTTGACCTCAATATCCTTTTGGGGGCAGGTATTCATGATCAGTCAGAATCAAATCAACTGTTTTTGGTCCTATGAATAATTTAAAAAAAGTATCAGGGTTGCTCTCTTAGAGTTTAAAATCTACTGGAATTTTTTCTTTGTTAGAGAAATGAATACAAAATTTATTAAGTCCCTAAGGCACAGAACTAGACTCCTATTTAAAAACTGATTTGTATTAAGTAGCTATCATGCAATGGCATAAAGAATCTGTTCCCTGACAATTCTGTTTTTGTTAAGATTAAAAAAAAATAACAGAAAGGGTGGTGATAGAAGGGGAAGGGTCTGAGAATTGGCTCTCAGAGAATGGGAAAGTGGTTTCTACCAAGAGGAGTAATTGGTAGAATAAAGATGTACCAATGGATGTCAAGGAACAGGAGAAATTTCTTGAGTTAAAATTCCTTGAGCTTCTAGATACTGAAAAAATAGGTAATTAAAATCATTATCAAGTATTAGCTCTGTTCTGCTGGGGATTGAGTTGGAATAAGTAACACTTCTGTAAATTGTAAGCTCTTACAAACTTCCTGCAATAATTGTATTCACGTAGGTCAGTTCATTCTGAAACCTGAAGTGATAATGAGCATTGAAGATCTGTGGAATGTGCATTGCTGTGAAGTCCTATATTCTCCATGCCTTCTAGAAGCCAGCACCTCCAATTGTCTTCCTGGGGCCTTTGTTCATGTTCTCTTTCCTTTCCAAGTTTTACCTGTTACCTAGGGTTCAGTTGTCATCTTTCTTTTTAGAGTTGAGTTTTCTCTTCTGGTGATTCCACAGCCCCATAGTTTCTGCTGTTCCTCTCCTCCCACATGCCAAGACTCCCCATTCTGCATGACCAATCTCATTTTCTTTTCTAATCTTCAGATTTTTCTTTTTTATTCTTCTTATTCTTGATAAACACTGGATGACTGTCATTTCATTATTTTGAATCAGTAGCTTTGCAAACTTATTCTTTTTCCTCTAATTTCCTCAATTATATTAGTGAAGTTGATATTTTATTAGTCATTCAGGCTTAAAATCAAAAAGTCGTCATTTTTATTTCGTATTTTTATTGGAGCATTATCGTTCCATATGATGGTGGGTTTGTTGTTACTCAGAAAGTCACCTTGGATTTTTCACTCTCTCCTCAAGAATATGTTGTTGCCATCTTATTGTATTGTGCTTCCTGATTCTTCTTGTTCTTTCATTCTTCCAGCAATCATGTACAAATCAGAGATTCCTAATCTCTAGGGTTTTGTCATTCCATTCATTGTACATACTGCTCTTAAAGAGTCTCCATGTGTCCTTGATCATCATAGACTCTGCCTGATGACAGAACAAAAATCCTGAAACAATTATTGACTGTTTATTAATGTCAGTCATAATCTGAGTGCTTTATACTCTTTTGCCCATCCTAATTTATGTTGGTATTTGCTGTGATCCCCACATTATAGGTGAAGAGTTGGAAACTTCATAGCTTGACAGATTTGCTAATGGTAGAACTCAGAATTGAATTTTAAACCTGTCTTCCTTGAAAGTCTGTGTTCTTGACCAGTATGTGTTTGCTTTTCTGCATTAATTGACTCCAGCCCACTTTTGAAACTTATTTCTTCTTATGATCAATCTTAGGTTTCAACATATGTCCTCAAAAGAAAGTAAACTTTAAGATTTACTTTATATTTTTTGTTTTTTGTGTTTTTATTTCTTGGAATTTTTTCTTATCTCTGTCTTCCATGTGAAAAGTTAGTTCATACATAGTCATGCCCCACTCCTGCCTTTCCTTTCTGTGTAGTAGTAAAGTCTGTTTTTGTTCCTATAGCTCCTTGATCTTTGATAATTACTATTCTTTTTTTTTTTTTCCACGGTGCTGGGGATCCAACCCAGGGCCTTGTGCTTGCAAGACAAGCACTCTACCAACTGAGCTATCTCCCCAGCCGGATAATTTCTATTCTTAATTTCATTTTGAGTGTTCTAACAGTTACAATTGGAGTATAAAACAGTGTTTTATTGTTTCTGTATATCTCAGTAAATGCTCAGGAAATGTAGTTAAATGGGTATGAAAATGCTCACTGGTAAATTAACCCTTTTTTGGCATTTAAGTAGTGTTTAACTTTAGCTGCTGGATGTCTCCCTGTGTCTGTCTTTTACTTACTTGACACCCATCCCCACCACAAGTTTATTGGAGTTTTGTGTCTATAGCAACCAGGTTTTCTTTTTGTGGGCTGATATATGAGTTCTTTATTTTTCAGATTGCTGAGTATAAATTAGTATCAATTGTTTATTCAAACAATCAGTTTATGCATATGATTTCTTGGTATTGTATATAAAAATTCTTAAAATTAACAGGTTGCATTTGATTTATTTTCCATGATCTTGAGTTGGGCAAGCTTCCTAATGAACTACAATATTCTAATAAATTCACTTGACAATTTCTTTTGTGTTTATATAGATAAGAAAGATGGAATTAAACTATTTACTGTGCTGTTTTATTCCTTTTGGTGATATCAGTAAGGTCCAACAAAGATTATACATCACTTTTAGATGCCTGAAGAATTCATATACAATTTTAGATTTATTTGTTCATCTATCATTGTTAATGGTTATCATGCAGAAGTTACTTTTTTTCTCTTATTTGCCTTTGCAGTCAATATTGTGTTAATTTAGATTCTTAATTCTTACTTTGGTAATAAAAATATATTGCTGTTAAGAATCATGAACCTAGTATAGGTTGTTGATAGTGATGAGGGAGAGGTTTGCTTTTTGAAATGCTAAAATGTATGACTGTAGAGTGAGGTTGTGAGGCTAATCAGTTGGTCACTCTCCCTGCCCTCAATTTTATAAGAAAATCACAAACACTACTTCTAGGTTTTAAGCACATTTAAATTAGTAATTGATTTAAATAACAGATGAAATAGCTACATGGTTCAAATTTTAAGTGGTACAGAAATATATAGTTTGAAGATGTCTCTTCCTTAATCTCCTAATTTTTCTAATTGGAGGTAGCCACTCATCTCCAACATAATCTAATAGAAACTCTTTCTTTATATACATACAAGTAAATGTGGATTAATTTTCTTTTCATGTAAGTAGAGATGAAACACACTGCAGATTTTCACTTGTATTTTTAACCTGAATGTATATCTCTTAAATTCCTTATCAATATATAAAGAACCACTCCATTCTTTTAAAAATACTTGCAGCCTCAAAATATGCTGCATATAACTACAGTTTTAGATTGTGTATTTTATTTAACAATATTTTCTACTAATGGGCGTTTTGGTTGTTTTTTTTTTTTTTTTTACTACTATATCTATTGAGGGAATGCGCTGAATGAAAAGAAGAAAAATTTTAAAAATAGGTGATCCTTCCCTGTAGGGAAGAATAAAGTTTGAACTGAAATTATTATGTAGTGGTGAAAATGTATGATTTTTTTGTTTATTTATTTATTTATTTATTTGGAATTTGGAATAAGAGGGTTTATTAAGCAAACAGAGTGCCTCCCTGCAGGGTAAGAGAGAAAATGAGAGGAAAAGAGAAAGGGTGCATGCAAGAGAATGTGTGGAAAGTGAGGAGGAGAAAGAAAGTGAGTAGGAGAGAGAAAAGCATGAGAAAAGATCTTATTTATTTTAAGAGTCCAAACTTTAAGACTATATAGCCATCTCCTATTAATGTTTTAAATTTATTTTAAATAGACTTTACAGTACAATCTAATAGTTAAAAATAGTACAACTGTGTAGAATTGTGACTAGACAAAAAATATGACACAATTTAATAGACTGAAGGGAGAAGCAGCAAAACCTGTTTGTTCAGGTTTGTCTTTTGTGTCCCTGTTACAGTCCTTCCACATTATAGGGTAAGACCCCTTCTGGATTGAGGATTTTACTATCTTCTATCAGACAAAGTGGGACTGAGAACTTCTTTATGACCAACCTTAACCCAGACTGGCAAAGGAAAGTTAAAGTAAAATATTTAGGTTGTTATGACTGACCGAGGGAGAGGAGCTTTAGTTTCTATGACCCACCTTGGGGAAGAGGAATTCTAGTTTCTGTGGCCTGCCTTGGGAATTAAAAAAGGAGTAGGAGAAAGAACAGAAGTTAGAAAGAGAATTTGCTTTTGAGGTTAGCTCGTGTCCTCAAGTTCAAAGTGCTCACCATACAGAAGTACTATTATTTACTATAGTTTTTTTTTGAGCCACACTACATGTTTATTGGTTACCCTTTTTGTGTATGTGTGTGTAATTGTGAGAGAGAGATGTGAGAGAGAAAGAGAGAGAGGAGGGATGAAGCTAATGATGTCCTAGTGAGCTACATCCCCAGCCCCCTCCTTTTTAAAATTTTTTTAAAATTTATTTTTATTGTAAACAAATGGGATACATGTTGTTTCTGTTTGTACATGGAGTAACAGCATGCCATTTGCATATTCATACAGTTACATAGAGTAATGATGTTTGATTCATTCCGTTATTTTTTCCTTCCCCCCAACCCTCCCACCTCTCTTTTCCCTCTATACAGTCCCTCCTTCCTCCATTCTTGCCCCCTTCCACCCCCCATTACTTGTCATCATCCACTTATCAGTGAGACCATTCGTCTTTTGGATTTTTGAGATTGGCTCATCTCACTTAACATGATATTCTCCAATTTCATCCATTTGCCTTCAAATGCCATAATTTTATTATTCTTTATAGCTGAGTAATATTCCATTGTATATACATATGACAGTTTCTTTATCCATTCATCAATTGAAGGGCATCTAGGTTGGTTCCATAGTCTGGTTATTGTGAATTGAGCAGCTATGAACTTTGATGTGGCTGTATCTCTGTAGTATACTGATTTTAAGTCCTTTGGGTATAGGCCGAGGAGTGGGATAGCTGGGTCAAATGGTGGTTCCATTCCAAGTTTTCTAAGGAATCTCCACACTGCTTTCCAGAGCGGCTGCACTCATGTGCAGTCCCACCAGCAATGTATGAGTGTACCTTTTTCCCCACATCCTCTCCAACACCTATTGTTGCTTGTATTCTTGATATTCGCCATTCTAATTGGGGTGAGATGGAATCTTAGTGTAGTTTTGATTTGCATTTCTCTTATTACTAAAGATGGTGAACATTTTTTCATATGTTTGTTCATTGCTTGTAGATCTTCTGTGAAGTGTCTGTTCATATCCTTAGCCCACTTGTTGATTGGGTTATTTGTTATCTTGGTGTAGAGATTTTGGAGTTCTTTATAGATTCTGGAGATTAGTGCTCTATCTGAAGTATGAGTGGCAAAGATATTCTCCCACTCTGTAGGCTCTCTCTTCGCATTGCTCATAGTTTCCTTTGCTGAGAGAAAGCTTTTTAGTTTGAATCTATCCCAGTTATTGATTCTTGCTTTTATTTCTTGTGCTATGGGAGTCCTGTTAAGGAAGTCTGATCCTAAGCCAACAAGTTGAAGATTTGGACCTACTTTTTCTTCTATAAGATGCAGGGTCTCTGGTCTGATTCCGAGGTCCTTGATCCATTGTGAGTTGATTTTTGTGCCACGTGAGAGATAGGGGTTTAGTTTCATTCTGTTGCATATGGATTTCCAGTTTTCCCAGCACCATTTGTTGAAGAGGCTATCTTTTCTCCATTGCATATTTTTGGCCCCTTTGTCTAGTATGAGAAAATTGTATTTATTTGGGTTTGTGTTCATGTCCTCTATTCTGTACCATTGATCTACCTATTTTGGTGCCAATACCATGCTGTTTTGTTACTATTGCTTTGTAGTATAGTTGAAGTTCTGGTATTGTGATACCCCCTGTTTCATTCTTCCTGCTAAGGATTGCTTTACCTATTCTGGGTTTCTTATTCTTCAGGATGAATTTCATGATTGCTTGCTCTGTTTCTGTAAGGTACATCATTGGGATTTTAATTGGAATTTCATTGAATCTTATAGCACTTTTGGTAGTATGGCCATTTTGACAATATTAATTCTGCCTATCCAGGAACATGGGAGATCTTTCCATCTTCTAAGGTCTTCCTTAATTTCTTTCTTCAATGTTTTGTAGTTTTCATTGTAGAGATCTTTTACCTCTTTTGTGAGATTGATTCCCAAATATTTTATTTTTTTTGAGGCTATTGCAAATGGAGTTGTTTTCCTCATTTCCCTTTCAGCTGTTTTGTCGCTTGTGTATAAAAATGCTTTAGACTTATGCGTGTTGGTTTTATAGCCTGCTATTTTGCTGAATTCATTGATGAGGTCTAGAAGTTTTCTGGAGGAGGTCTTTGAATCCTCTAAATATAGAATCATGTCATCCACAAATAGTGACAGCTTAAGTTCCTCTTTTCCTATTCGTATCCCTTTAATTTCTTTGGTCTGCCTAATTGTTCTGGCTAGAGTTTCGAGGACAATGTTGAATGGAAGTGGTGAAAGAGGATATCCCTGTCTTGTTCCTGTTTTTAAAGGGAATGGTTTCAGTTTTTCTCCATTAAGAATGATATTGGCCATGGGCTTAGCATAAATAGCCTTTACAATGTTCAGGTATGTTCCTACTATCCCTATTTTTTCTACTGTTTTGAGCATGAAGGGGTGTTGTATTTTGTCAAACGCCTTTTCTGCTTCATTTGAAATAACCATATGATTCTTATCCTTAAGTCTATTGACATGATGTATTACGTTTATTGATTTACAAATGTTGAACCATCCTTGCATTCCATGGATGAACCCCACTTGATCATGGTGCACAATTTTCTTAATATGTTTTTGGATACGGTTTGCCAATATTTTGTTAAGGATATTTGCATCTATATTCATCAAGGATATTGGTCTAAAATTTTCTTTCCTTGATGTGTCTTCCTGGTTTGGGTATGAGGGTGATTTTAGCTTCATAGAATGAGTTTCGTAGGGTACCCTCCTTTTCTATTTCCTGGAATACTTTGAGATTTATTGGAATGAGTTCTTCTTTGAAGGTCTTGTAGAACTAGGCTGAGAATCCATCTGGTCCTGGGCTTTTCTTGAATGTTACATTTTTTAATGGTTTCTTCTGTTTCATTGCTTGATATTTATCTGTTTAAATCATGTATGTCCTCCTTGTTCAGTATGGGACGAGCATATGTCTCTAGAAATTTGTCAATGTGTTTGGTAGTTTCTATTTTGTTGGAATACAGATTTTCAAAGTAGCTTCTCATTATGTTATGTATCTCAGTGGTGTCTGTCATGGTATTTCCTTTTGCATCATGCATTTTAGTAATTTGAGTCTTCTCTCTCCTTTTCTTTGTTAGTGTGGCTAATGGTTTGTCTATTTTGTTTACTTTCTCAAAGAACCAACTTTTTGTTTTGTCAATTTTTTGAATAGTTTCTTTTGTTTCAATTTCATTGATTTCAGCTCTGATTTTAATTATTTCCTGTCTTCTACTATTTTGCTGTTATTCTGTTCTTCTTTTTCTAGGGCTTTGAGCTGTAATGTTAGGTCATTTAGTTGTTGACTTTTCATTCTTTTCTGGAATGCGCTCCATGCAATGAATTTTCCTCTTAGTACCACTTTCATAGTGTCCCAGAGATTTTGATATGTTGTATCATTGTTCTCATTGACCTCTAAGAATTTTTTAATCTCCTCCCTGCTGTTTTTTGTTATCCATGTTTCATTCAATAGCATATTATTTAGGCTCCAAGTGTTGGAGTAATTTCCCTTTTTTGGTCATTGATTTCTTCTCTGAGTCCATTATGATCTGATAGAACACAAGGCAGTATCTCTGTTTTTTTGCATTTCCTAAGGGCTGCTTTGTGGCATAACACATGGTCTATTTTCGAGAAGGTTCTATGTGCTGCTGAGAAGAAAGTGTATCCGCTCGTTGATGGATGGAATATTCTATGTATGTCTATTAAGTATGTTATTGATTGTTTTATTGACTTTTATGATTTCTTTGGTTGGATTTTGTTTCAAAGATCTATGTAGTGGTGACAGCAGTGCGTTAAAGTCGCCCAGAATTATTGTGTTGTGGTCTATGTGATTCCTGAAATTGAGAAGGATTTGTTTGATGTACAGGGATGCACCATTGTTTGGGGCATAAATATTAACTATCATTATGTCTTCCTGATTTATGGTTCCCTTAAGCAGTATGAAATGTCCTTCTTTATCCCTTCTGACTAACTTTGGCTTGAAGTCCACTTTATCTGATATAAGGATGGAAACCCCCGCTTTTTTGCTGAGTCCATGTGCGTGGTAGGATTTTTCCCATCCTTTCACCTTTAGTCTGTGGATGTCTTTTTCTATGAGATGAGTCTCTTACAGGCAGCATATTGTTGGGTCTTTCTTTTTTTAATTCATTCTGCCAGTCTATATGTTTTGATTAATGAGTTTAGGCCATTAACATTCAGGGTTATTATTGAGAAATGATTTGTATTCCCAGTCATTTGGCTTATTTTTGGTTTTTAAGTTGGCTTGGATTCTCCTTTGAGTGTTTTTTCTCTAAGGTAGTTCCTCCCTTTGCTGACCTACATTGTTCTTTTTCATTTCCTCCTCATGGAATATTTTGTTGAGAACATTCTGTAGTGCAGGCTTTCTATTTGCAAATTCTTTTAACTTTTGTTTATCATGGAAGGATTTTATTTCATCTTCAAATCTGAAGGTTAGTTTTGCTGGGTATAGGATTCTTGGTTGGCAACCAGGTTCTTTCAGAGCTTGAAATATGTTGGTCCAGGCCCTTCTAGCTTTTAGTGTCTGGGTTGAGAAGTCTGCTGCTATCCATATTGGTCTCCCCCTATATGTAATCTGATGCTTTTCTCTCACGGCCTTCAAAATCCTATCTTTATTTTGAATGTCAGGCATTTTCATTATAATGTGCGTTGGTGTGGATCTGTTGTGATTCTGTGCATTTGGTGTTCTGTAAGCCTCTTGTATTTGATTTTCCATTTCATTCTTCAGGTTTGGGAAATTTTCTGATATTATTTCATTGAATAGGTTGTTCATTCCTTTGGTTTGTATCTCTGTGCCTTCCTCAACCCCAACAATTCTTAAATTTGCTCTTTTCATGATGTCCCATAGTTCCTGGAGATTCTGTTCATGATTTCTTACCATCTTCTCTGTTTGGGCGACTTTATTTTCAAGATTAAATATTTTGTCTTCATTGTCTGAGGTTCTGTCTTCCAAGTGGTCTAGTCTTTTGGAGATGCTTTCCATTGAGTTTTTTATTTGGTTTATTGTCTCCTTCATTTCAAGGATTTCTGTTTGGTTTTTTTTGAGAATCTCTATCTCTTTGTTGAAATGATCTTGTGCTTCCTGCAGGTGCACTTTCAGCTTATTGGTTTATCATTCATTGCCTGCATTTGCTCTCTTATCTCATCCTTTGCTTTGCGAATCATCTTAATCATGTATAATCTGAAGTCCTTTTCTGACATTTCTTCTAACATAATGTCATTGGATTCTATTAATATAGAATCTCGATTTGTTTGGATCATTTTCTTCCCTTGTTTTTTTCATGTTGTTCATGTATTGTCCCCTCTAGCAGTGCAGATCTGGGGTATTGCAGATTTCCCCCTGTAGGCTTATAGTGGCCCTATAGGTTTCCAAAACCCTTTCTTTAAGGGGAGATCAATATTAGCAGTGCCTAAATCAGACACTCTGGAATCGTAGACCAAATAGCCCCTATGGGGATAATAACAAAATTGTCATAATAGCAAAATGAGTTCAAATATCTTCGGTAAAACAAACAGGTTTGCAATAAGGTCTACGTTTCTAATGGAGGACAAAGCAGATGCAGATGGATGTAGAATGTGGCTGTTAATGGGATAAGAAAAGAATATACAGAAGTTGTAGAAAATAGAAAAGGTGAGAGTATAATCAAAAGAAATCGGATGTTAGCTTTCAATAAAGGGAGAAAGAGACTCTGAGGGAACAGGTAAATAAAAGGAAAAGAAAGCAAGAAAAGTAAAGAAATAAAAACTTAAATTTTTTTTTCAAAAGCAGAAAAAAAGAAAATCTACTCTATAACAGTCATATACTAATGAATCCTCCCAATGTTCAGTAGCCTGATGCATGACAGGTACCTGACAATGAGCTTCAAGCCTCCAGCAGGCGTCGCATGATGGGATTTGCCCCTCCCAAGATGGGAGCTATGGCTTCCAGGATTATCCACGATGGCTGCTCTGGCTTCAAAATGTGTTGGCAAATGGGGAGCTGCAGCTCAGGCGTGGACGTGGTCAGCTGGAGGTCCTGGAAACGGGATGCAGTTGGTCCGGCAGGGGTCCTGGTGTTCCGGTGTGTTTGGTGTGCTGGTGGGATCCTGGAGGCCAGGTGCAATCAGTCGGTCTGGGGTCCTGGTGATAGGGCACAGTCAGTTGGTCTGAGGGTCCTGGTGGCAGGGAGCAGTCAGTCGATGTGAGGGCCCCAGAGGCAGGGAGTGATCGGTCGGACTGAGGGATCCTGCAGGTACTGTAACAGTGAACTTCCAGGCAGCAGCAGGCAGCTGGTGCTCCACTGGCAGTTGGCGATCAGTTTGCTGACTGTTGTCGGACCATAGGGAGGTGAACCTCGAGCATTGGGTGATGGATAGGAGTAAGGCAGGCGATGGACAGGCGAGAGGCAGGCAAATGGTGGATGATAGATGCCTGACAGTGAGAGTAATCTGCTCTCAGAAAAGGGCATAGATATGCTGGCAGACTGCAGGTCATCACAGCAGACAAATGGGTAAATACCAGGGGATCAATAAGCAGCAAAAACTGCTTCACCGAGAAACAGATATCCTCTGCTTGAAACCGGCATTACGGAGCGACATGGAACACAGTCTCCCTCCTGTCCGCCATCTTGGATCTCCCTCCCAGCCCCCTCCTTTTAAATCATTTTTTTGAGACAGCGTCATGCTAATTTTCTCAGGGTGACCCTGAACTTTCAACCTCCTGCTTCAACCTCTGAGTAACAGGAATCATATGTCTGTGTTACTCCAACTATCTTTTGGTTTCCTTTCTGACTTGATGATTACTGACCTGGATGGAGAGAAATATGTGATCATGCAAAGACACTTCTTAGAATCTGTTGATTGAAAAGGTTCCAGTGGTGATGGCTAGCAGCTTCCATGATCAATTGTTTATTCCTCAAGGGTCAGCCCTCCATGCATTTAGAAGTTCAGCGCTTTGAAATGATAATTATCTGGAAAATAGTGTGAGACTATTACCTATGTTATGATTTCGATGTGGTTTGCTCCTCAGTTGTCCATGTGTTGGAAGCTTGGTCTTTTTGGGGAGATCTGTGAGGTGATAGTCCTTTGAAGGGGTGTAGTATAATGGGTCATATAGGGAATTGCCCTAGAAAGACACTGAGTTAATTTTCATGTGACCCCTTGGTAAGATCTAAAAAATGTTAATTCTTGAAATGCTTTGTTATTATTAGTGGGTGATTATAAAACCTTAGCCTGACCCCTCCCAGCTCTTTGACTTTCTGTTTGGGGATGTAATTTCTTTTCCTAAACAGGGTACTACCATTGCCATCTGCCATGATGTGATGCAGCCAAGAAAGAAAGCCTTCACTATAAGTGAACTGATGCCAGCACTGTGCAGTTGAATATTCAAAACTGTGGGCTTAATAAAGCTCTTTTCTTTATAAAGTTAACCTATCTAAGGCATTTTGTTATGGTAATGAAAACCAGAGTAATTCAGCTGGTAATGGTGCATTTAACATGGAATACCTGTTTGGGGGATGAGCTAAAATTCCTGAGTATCATCTAGAAGAAAATATCATTGCTTCCAATGCAACATTTTATTTTATATGGTCATTAGCTTTTTTAAAATATAAAATTATATGTCTAAAATGAGAGTTAAACTGCTAAAATAAGTGAAGTTAAATTCCTCCTGCAGGGCTTTCCATCCATGTCTATTCTTTATGGGTTGCCAGAGTAATAATTTCTCAGTTTGGTGCAACTCCTTTCAACTCTTTATGTATAAACAAAGACAGTACGTTTGCCCGGGCTTAAGAATTCCAGAATTCTCTTGAAATTAACTGATGGGAATGATGAAAGTCAGAATCTTATTGAATAAAGAGGTGAAATAAAATGATGGGACAAAAGGTAAATGAACAGTTTATGTTCTTTGACTCCTTCTGATCATGGGTATTATAAAAACAGAATATTGTTTTGTCAACTGTAACAGCTACTTAGCTTCTGTTAGATTGTTGATCAGGTTATGTTTGACAGTCGTTTTCCCTAGCTTTGTATTTTTCAAACAAGTAATAGAGGATTTGAATGTTTTTCTAATAGGCCTCAAAAATTAGGTTTTAGGTGTTTATGTACTATGCTACTTCTTTTGAGAGTGGTATTTATGTGCTGTCTAGATTTGATCCAGTGTGACTTAGATTTTTTTTAAAGAGGTCTTATGCTTACCCATTTACGAACCACTGTGATTATCTTTTGATCCCTTATATTGTAGTAGATGTTGTAAACCTAGCAAATATAAGGTCATTTATTTGGTTTTTGATGTTTTCCCTTACAATAGCAGTAGGAATTCACTGTAGAAAGACTTTAAACTATGAGGAAGAAACATATTATCAGCAGTGTTACCACCCAGTGATCATATATCCTTTAATTCTAATTGTTTTAATGAATTCATCAACATGAAAAAACCAGGCTTTAAGTCCTGCTGCCAAATAAGAAGTAGAGTTAGTGATAGAACTATGAAAAATATGACTGAATATTGAAGGCCTAGGAATTGCACTTTAGTATCCCAGGTTGTGATAAAGCTTTGACTTAACATGTCAGGGAATTTCTGCACATAAATGACTGACCACTTGGTGCTTAAACTGTTGGTTAAGGAAAGCTCAGTTGGATCAGTCAGTGTATCTCTATAACTTCCAGTGGGTAAATAGTGTAGAACTTTTGTTGTGATAAGTATCATTGTATCTTGGTAGTCCATCATTCAAATACTAAGCTTTGGGGGTATAACTGTTTTAAAGTCTTGCTTAGAATGGTCAAGGCCCTGAGTTCAATTCCAATACTGGAAAAAACAAAAGCAGGTTCTTAAGTTAGTAGAAGGAAATATTTAGAAATGCCATAGCTCAAAAGACTAGTACAAAAGTCTTTGGTTTACAATGTTTAGAATGATTGCTTACTTTATTCTTGCGACACCTGAAAGTCTTTATACTCTGAATTCTCATGTTTTCATTCTTTGTCTTTTGATAACTATAGTGGATTTTAAAATCCTGTTTCATCTTCATACTCAAATATAAGAGTGAATTTTGGAACCCATTAAAAAGTCATTGCAATTCTAGTTTTAAGAAAAAGACTACAGGGTACATAGTAAGTTAAAATGCATTATAAATCCCATCCTGAGAAATTTTTTAAAAATACTTTTAAAATATTTTAATAGGATTGACGTTTCCCTTTGAATAGAGTGATTTGAACTGTTCTTCTTTCATGAAACAAAGATAACTAGAAATGGATGTAGGAAATGCTATAGTAATTTATGGCTGCATTGTACTTTACTGTACTATACTATTATCTATTTCTGTATTATGCTTTTCATGCCATTGATTTGGCTTTCAAGGAAAAGAAAGGAAGAAATCACCATGGATTTATAATAGTTGAATCACCTCATTGTGATGAACAGTAGGTTTGCTTTTTCTTGACAGGGACTTATCATCATCACTGATTTTATTGTATCTGTATAGCACTCAATAAAATGAATGTTGGTCATACTGATATCATGAATCATATATTTATATACATATAACATGTAGACATCTGGTACATAGCTCAGAAGGCACCATTCATTTAGAATACTATGTAAATGACATAGCCTCTACTGCTTCCGGAGAACTCCTGATATTAATGAGTTGTTTTAGTTAGCTTTTTCTGCTTTGTGATCTTGCTTGTGGACAAGAGAAAATTTAGAGGAGATAAAGCTTATTCAGGCTCCCAACTTCAGTTCTCAGTCCATCATGGCTGACTTTATTGCTCTGGGCCCTATATGAGGCAGACATCATGGCAGAAGGACATGGAGAAGGAAAGAAGCCAGAGCACTATACCAGGAAGCAGAGAGAGACCATTTCCCTCACCACAGACAAGATATAGACCCCAAAGGAATGGCCAGGGACCAACTTCTAACCATACATACCCTACCTTCCTACAGTACCACCCAGTTAGCCCCTATCAGGGGATTAACACACTGATCCAGTTAAGGTTCTCATAACCCAGTCATTTCACCCCTAAACTTCCTTGCATGTTTCATACATGAGCTTTTAGAGGGGACATTTAATATCTAAACCATAACAGTGATGCTTTCTGTATTTTCCAGGCAGTATGTTTAGACACTTATATCTTTGGTGTTACAACATTTTCATTTTAAAGAGGCAGGCAAGTATTATTCCCATTTTATACATGATGGGATACATAATCTCAGACACAAAATGACTGCACTTTTATGAATCTGTTGTGTTTTCTGTAAAATAATGATGATATTATACTCAGTGATCTACAGTGCTTAAGGATATAGAGTTTGGTGTGAGATACACCTAAATATATAGTTGCTTTAATAATCAGTAATAAAGGCAGTGTTATTTTGTGTACTGTTTCAGAGATTATTAGATCACTTACTTTGCAGCAGAGAGTGAGGGACCTCACGCAGCAGCCATATATATTTCAGCAGAGGCCAGTGTGGACCAGCCATACCTCATTTATCAGTATTATGAACAGTGAGTGGGAGGAGTTAAAAAAATAAGAGGAGGAACCTCGAATAACAGGAAAAATAGTTGTTCCACAGTCCAGAACAGGCTGATCCAGATAAGGCTTCATACAGAGAAATACCCATTTCTACCTTTCTGTCTTTGGAGTTGGAGGATGACTGTGAGCCAGAGGAAGCAGAGCCAGACATTTCAGTGAAAGAGAACAGTCTTCCCTGGAGCCTCCAGAAAGGAAGAGTTCTGCTGTGACGCCCTTACTTTTAGCAGCCCAACAAGACCTGTATCAGACATCTGACCTCCATAACTATAAGATAATACACTGTGTTTTTAAGCCAGTAATCAATTTGTTAAGGCAGAGGTAAAAGGAGCACAGGTAAGGACGCTGAGATCATTTGGTTGTTTAGGTATCTGGTATCCTATTAAGGTGTGAGAACTAGGATCATCTTGAAGTTCATCACAGTAATCTAGGAAAAAATGTTAAGATAGTGACAGAAAGGGATTTTCACAAAGGCCAGTGAAAGTAAGAAGAGGTGATTTGAAAGTTGAGGGAGGACATTTTGAGGGTTTTTGGTTTCAGATATACTAAATTTGTGTGTTTTGGTATTAGGGAATTGAACCCAGTGGGATTTTACCACAGAACTACATCCCTCGCCATTTTTATTTTTCATTTTGAGACAGGGTCTGGCACAATTGCCCAGGCTGGCCTTAAACATGTGATCCTCCTGCCTCAGCCTCAGTTGCTTGGATAACAGACATGCACCACCAAGCCCAGCATCAGATACCCTATTTGAAGTGATGGTGGGGACCTACTTCCCTATGAAGTTAATTTAGAAACTTACTAAAACTTCATTGAATACACTAGACAATTTGTGCTAAAAGGTTAATGTTCAACCAGTAAAGCAGCACATAAACACACACACACACACACACACACACACACACACTCACCTGCCTTAAATCTCAGAAGTAGGGTGTTGAGGGAGTAAAGGACAAAATTAACAGCCATGTAAATAGATCTGTGGCAAACCAAAACTGGGGTTCTTATCAATTTCTTTCCAGTTTGGTTGAGAAAAGGCCTAGTACTTAAAGAAGTTGTGTGTATTCATTTTTCTCAGTAGGACTGTGTCTGAGTTCATTCTAAGAATATAAAAATGCATTTTCATTCTAGGCTCAGGTGATAGAGATGACGAGAATGTCATTGGGCAGCAGACATCATTAAAACTTTTGCTGTCTTTAAAAGTACTTTTGTTCCTGTACAACATTACTTTCTGCTCAACACCAAAAACAAGCACATTCTCTTGAGTGACACAGGCTGTCTTTCTGGCAGTTACCACTGTTCCATAGTGTTCACTGTATTATATTTTATCATAGTAACAAAAGTGTGTGATTTATTGTCATTGACTTGTTACTGTGTTCCAAAATTATTTTTTTTCTGCTGAATAGGTGATATAACAAATTAAATGAATCCCTTAATGCCTCCTAATATATTTGGCTTTCATCCTGTATTCCTACAACCCTGGGATTACTTTTTTCCCCCCAGAATTCTTTTTTAATTATCTTATTCTCTTCAACTTGAAATGTTACTGACAAGAAAAAAATAACCCTTACTAATTTTAACCCTTGAATTTTTTTTTTTTGGAATTTCCCTGCCCTTTTGGATTTCTGTATTTATCCTGTCTATTTTGCCTATTTGATTAAGTTTAAGGAATTTGTCAATGGATTTTTTTTATCCTTTTCTATGTGTGTTAACAATTGTAGAGGTTTATAAGGGAGAAACAGGGACACCGGAAAGATCGTGTGCTTCAGTTAACAAACTATTCAAGCTGCTTGCAGTAATTGAAATCCCCGAAGCATCCTCCTTTCTAAAACTTTGTTAGTTTAATTTCTAGGTCAAGAACTTAAGAATGGCAGTTTTGATAGCTGTTGCCTTCACTAGTTCTAGTCACTGTTGGCATGTGACTTCTTTGAGATCAGAATGGATAATACCTGTTGACAATTATTTAAAATTTTTCCAAGAAACTAAGATAAACTCCCCTTTTCTCTCCAAAAGGAAGGGAGTATTTGTGTAATGTAGCAGTTGAAGTCAAATTCAGGGGAGCATGGATGCTTTGGCTTAGCAAGGATCTTATTGTATTTTCAGATCATTTTATTGCCAACCACTGGTGGTGTTCAGGATTCTGCTACTCTGTGTCCAATGAAGAAAGGGAAGCCACACAATAATGAGAACAGAGAATGCTTAATGTAAAGAGTTACTATCACAGGCTGTTGCCTAGTAAGAAGTAAAGAGAGTTGTGAAAAATAATAGTAATTGATGCCAGAGCACCCTGTGCTTGTAGGGCTATGACTGAGTAACAAGCAAGCAGCCCTCACAGGGTTTGAGATGCAGGCCTCATTGGAGAGGGCTTGTCTGTGACTCATTGGACAACAGAGAAAGGGGGTTGATGGAATTTGCTAGAACGCCACCCTCTCTGGTACCAGGGACACATGTTTATAGGAGGTGTTTCAGCAGGACCTGTGTTCTACAGACTTGTAGCCTCAGGAGGGAGGGTGCACAGGAAGCTGTGTGCTTTGGTGCAGAGCAGGAGCCTGGTGCTGTAGACACCTGCCAAGCATTGCCCTAGATGGAAGCAGAACTCTTTTCTCCTGCAGTGTCTCTGGTGCCATCTGCTCAACATTATCCATCAGTTGTCATTGGTACAGAAACTAGAATAGTTTTTCTTTGTACCTATTCCCTGGTTTAATCACTGAAGCAAATTGCTGTTCTAGGCTTTTCCTGAAGTACACATTCATAGCTTTTGCACACTCTGCCATCCAGAAACAACTTCTTGGAAGTAAAGTGTAGGTAGACTCCTTTGGTCTTAGAGTCCACTCCTGCCTTTGTCATTCCCATTTAGCTGATAATGGTCATTTCCCTGCTATGTACCCTCTCACATTTTTAAATGTACAAAGGCAGTCATAGTCCTGGACCAAATTTTGGGGTATTTTTTTTCTTATAAATATAGTGATAAGATTAATGGCTCTTTTTTATTAGCCTTAGGAATTATTCCACAGTTCCTTTGGCTTATTTTACCATAAGATTTTTGTTCTTGTTTTATATAGCAGACTAAAAGAAATCATCACTTTTCATAGCTTTTATTTTATGTGTTTAAAATCAGCCAGGATACTATAGCCATGAACTCTGTCAGTATATCCTTCAGTGAGTAGTTCTGTTTAATGAAAATCTAAAGTAGGTAATTTCCTTGTTTTCTTCTTTGTAATTATTTTCTTCCTTTGCACAAATATTAAAGTGCAGTATTTTGTTTGTGTTATAGTCAAGGAAAATTCATGGATGAAAATGCTTTCAAGTTTTATGATGGGGTTCAAATGTCAGTAATATAGTGTGATGTTTTTGACTAGCTCTCATTTTATTGCTGTTTCCACCATAATATAACAACAAGAATTCAGAAGCAAAAAAAAAAAATAGCTCACATAACCTTATGCCACTTGGCTTTTATAGGTCAAGGAAATGATTTATACAAGATTAGTGAACATAACTAGGTTATTTTCAGGTTGATATTCTGAACACATTTTTAAAATCCCTTGGACATTTTACCAGTATTTTTGTATTCTTTATATTTACAGTACTTATAAAAATGGTTTAAAATATTTGCTATTCTCTGAAATTTACTGTGGTTTAACACTATGAATAATTCAGAAGAGAATCTATTGAGTCTCTCCTCCTGCTCTGTGTTTCTGTATCAGTACATTTTCATGTTAATAATCTCACTAGTTAGCCTAAGGACACTGAAATATCAATTCTTCCAACTTTATTGTGGACTCTGACATCTCTACCTAGTGAGATAATCTGTAAATAAAACTTGAAATTCTGCTGAACCTCCAATATCTTTTGAGCAGTGATGGCTACTGCATCACGGAGATACCACATATCCAGTGGGTTCTGATCTCTCACAGAGAGTGGCGAAATTAGGACACCCACAAGAGCTTTTGTTCTCAGGATGATATTTTAATACCCAGCAGGGTGCCTTCAACTGCCTGAATGGTGGTAATTGGGATATCTATTCCAAATGATTCTTATTAGAGTGAATTGACCATGCCTAGTGATCTTTCTCATGTTTGTGGTACTGCATGCAGCCTTTTTTCTACCAGTCTTACTGCTGGCACTTGGTGTCACCAAGCTGCAGACACTATGATGCCATGGCAGTGCATGAGCCTCTCTTAACATAGACCACAGGACCATGCTCTAGCAGCCCAGATCTCTCAGCAGGGGTGTGTCTGGGTTTCTCTACTACCCCCACCTTGATGCTGGTTAAGGGTGCCTCCCAAATATTGTTTTATGCTGAGTTCAGCCTTAAAAAATTAAAAAAAAAACAGTATTTTTCTGATTTACCAGGAAGAAAGCCTAGATAAAGTATCCTGAATGAAGAGTCTCCTGAATTCATGCTCTGATCCTGCCTGGAAGTTTTGTTTTGGAAGCCTTTAGAGCACTTTTTCTTTCAGTCTATGTGGATTCATTTTGATATAGGGCATAGAATGAATAATTAATTTGCTCAAAATTAATGCCAAATATATCCATGTGTTTTCATCCATTTTTCTCTTGGTGGGCATTTGATATTATTTCATAACATTTTCTAAATGTTTTTAGTTGTATGTAAACACAATACTTTTATTACTTTTCTTTTATTAATATCATGCTGAAGATCAAACCAGTGCCTTGTACATGCTCAGCCAGTGCTCTATCACTGAGCTACAAACCCAGGCCTCATTCCATGACTTTTAATTGTGACTTCCAGCACCACGTGCATTGAATTTCACATGTCATCTGTGCATATTGATACAAGAACATTATAAATACAAGCAAGGATTGGGAAAGCTGCATGTCATGGTGTTCATATTCCTAGTATTCTGAGGACTCTACAAACTGCTTTCCAAAGTGGAAGTCCACATTGTAATTCTCCCAGTGTATGATTGTTATTTTATTCCCCAAACCTCTCCAGTACTTATTATATTAAGATTTGATAAGTGCTGAACTGCTGGGGTGAGCAGAAATGTGAAGAGAGTTTTGAATAGTATTTTGCTGAATGTTAAAAATGTTGATGGGTTTTTAATGCGTTGGTAGACAATTTCTATTTCTTGTTTTGAGAATTCCCTGTCTCATGTTTTCCTTCATTTCCTACTTGGATTGCTAATATTCTCCTCAGCTCACTAGGCAGAATATTCCTCTCTTCCTCTCATCTAGTTTTCACCTGGGCCATATGCATTGTTTTAAGGAATGAATGCATTGAAAACAATGAATGCATTGTTTTTTAAAGATCAATATTTCATCTGGTCACAGGCTCTCTGAAGGGTCCCTTTGGTGTTTTCCCACAGCCTGTCTTATTTTTCATCAAGCAACCACACACCAGTTTAAATGACTCCCACCTCTGAAAAAGATCAGTTATTCAGAAATCCATGTCACCTTTTGCTCTGAAATGCATCTTAGAATTATCTTCAATGGAAGCATTGCATACTGAACCCAAATTCTTGTGCTGCTATGTTCAAATTCAGTACACATTTCCTTACTATATTTTCCTTTCGTGCAACAGTTTATCATTCCTACACAAGGTGACAGAATTGAAACTCTCTCCTCCAATTGAGTATCATAATTTAAGACTAAAATTTTGGCCATTCACTGTTTAAAAAGTTGAAGCTGTATAATGTCAAGTGCAATTCTTAAAACAATGTCAAAGAAAATTTATACAGTGTAGAATTGTGGGGACAATACAAAGTTGACTGATTAAATACCCATGCTACTTGTTTTAGATATATGTACATCAGTGTGTTTGTTGAGAGGAAATACATTTCCTAGGTCCCTCATCATGATTTACTCCAACAGTAGCCAGAAGAACATAAGATCACATAGTATACCACGGGACCTAGGATAGTGTAACTTACAGGAAATTTTTCTTGCTCAAAATGCACTCATCTAATTTCCAATTGCAATGATTTCACCCTGACATATATAGTGATGAATTAAGAGTGTTGATGAAATCTTTGTGCAACTCATTATTGACATTTCTATTACACAGAGTATCTGGGAGCAACATCCAGAGGTATATATCTGGTGGATCTGATCGAGGAGCAAAGAGCATCATAAATGGACATGTAGAAGGTAAGAATCATAAATGATGCAAAATACCTTGGTGAGACTATGGCCTTAAAACATGAGCATTAATATATTTTACTTTTTCCAAGAATGTACCGATGAGATGGCTAGTAAGGACAAAGAAATATAATGGAAATATAATGAGTCATACATTATTAGGTTTCTGCCACAGGTTAAGCTGTCGGTACTGATAAAGAAACTGAACTGTGCGTTGCATTTTGATACATGCTTCAATGAAAGGAAAATTGGAATAAAGAAAGGGAGAGAAGAAGAGGGTATAAACAGTGAGAAAGGCATTGATTCCAGGAGACAATGACGGAAGAAGGAGCAAGTACTCAGCACCAAGAAGGACATTCAAGTCACATATGAGTAGGGAAAAGAGCAGTGTTTTCAAAGTGTGGAAAGTATGTGTGAGTTTCCAGGTTCAAATTTGAATGAGGGGTAGAGTAAAACTTTCCCAACCTTCCTGACTTAGTTGCAGTTGGAAAGGAGTTGAGGAGAGAAGGAACTATTCCACATTGCTACATTTATTTACCACAAAAGATTATTGATATGTACAATCTAATGACAAAAAATATGTTGCTACTGCCTATGAAAAATTTGTAGGGGAGAAACATCAATTATGAAAATACAAAAAACTTTGAATGATTATGAAGTGTTTCACAAATCCATAGGTATCTAAAATTCACTTTGGAAAACTTACAGCTCCTTCTAAACTTTGATTTGAGGAGGACATCCTGGGAGAAACCCAAAGCAATATTCAAGTTAAGGTAGATATTGTGTAAGCCAAGCAAGTTCTTACTGGAACTCTGAAACTGTAATGAATCATCTAATGGGGCCATGTTCTGAATCTCATTCTGACTGAACAGGTCTTTACTTTTACAAATTCTTTATATTCTAAGGTGATTTCAATGATCTGGTTTTGCAGACTTTTTTTTTTAGCCAGAATGAGAATGTCCCTTTGGTGTATTTTGAAGAACAGTAATGGATCCCACACATCAGAGCAAAAGCAGCTCACATGCCAGCATAAAGATTGCTATAATTCTGAGCATGTCTCTTGAGTAGTGTGAAGAATGCAAAAGACAGAGATTTAGAAATCATATTTTTAAGATAAATTTTCTTCTTTGGCAGGCAAGAAGGAGTTTTAATACTGCATAAAAAGAATCCAAAATTGAATGAATCAAGTACCCAGCTCTAAAGGATTTTTTGAAAAAGCTAAAGGGAAGGGGAAATGAGAGAAAACCCAAAGACATTAGCTAGGTAATTTTGGAGGGGATAAATGAGGAAACTGAAAGAATGCAATTCAGCTTCTGTCATGTACCTGCCTTAAAACCAAAGGTGAGATGATTCCTGGTCCATAGATGATTGAAACCAGTAGGGACTGTAAGAATCAATTCAACCTGCACATACAAATTTCTCCTCCATACCTAACATGCCCACATTCATATGCGTGGCAAACATATCAGTGATTCTGATGAGAGGACTAGCATTTTGAAGCTTTGGTTGTTTTAAAGACAGCTATTATTTCATTATTATTGGGGATTCTTCTATTACTACTACTTCAACTAGTACTACTACTAGTACTACTACTACTACTACTACTACTGCTAGTACTAATCTACTGCTGCATTGGAAAGAATCCATATCCTTGGGTATGTCAAAAATGCAATCTCTTGGGGTGCTAAATTCTGATCTCCAGGTACCTAGTTTTCTGCTCAGCCAGCACTGTCTGAAAATATTTGAAATTGTGTTTAGTTATGCTATACCAGACTCATTTTTAACCAGAAATCTTGATGGAATTCATTCCTTTATTCCTCAAACACCAAGACTATTACTCACAGTGGATTTACCAAAGACTTTCAAGCAAAATACTTTACTGGTATCTGTCAAATCTGTGAACTTTCAGAACACATTTTGCTTTGGATTTGCTTTTCTGAATTCTTTAATCTTTATCATGTAGTTTTTGTTTTGCTTTTGTTTTTTTTTTCTTTTTATATGTGGAACCTGCATTTGTGCACAAGGGTGGAAAAAGATACATGAAATGGCTTAAACCAGAGGATTCAGGCAAAGAAGGCATGCCACTGTCCCACATGGGTATGAAAAAAGCAACCTTACATTTATTAGCTTTGGTTCTAAAAGCATATATCTGATCTAATTAGTTTAGAAAAACCTGTCTGATGAGAAATAAATTATACCTTCCCCTGGATTCTTGTCACAACTTTGGACTTTTTGATAATAAGACAAATGAGGTACAGTTTTCATTCTTACAATAAATTGGATCAAACAATTCTGAGAGGTCACTTCACATATGTGCTGCCATCTTATTACTTCAGTTTTGACATTGAACTTCTCAGGTTCCTTGCTTGCTCCTCTGCATACAGATGTCTTGTTCTCTAGCATTCTGCATCACCACATTGGTATTTGTACCCTGGTCTAAGTATTCATGGTCATCGCAAAGGTGTTCTTACCATTGGAAACATACTGCAAGTTTTACTAAAGCTGTAATTCTGATATTGATTTAGTATATTTTAGTCATGTGGTTGTATTCAACAAAAATCCCCAAACAAAAAACCCAAAGCTAATGAAATCTTTAGCAAGTCTATCTAAAATCCTTATCACTGAGCTGAGCTCAGCTCAGGCTGAGCTGCATATTCATTCAGGGGAACATGAGGTGGTATTAATATATTCCAGTTTTTGTGAGTGTATATTTAATTTTCTTTTCAGTATCTAAGGACTCACATGCTTCCTGTGAGGTAATTCATCATCTACTTTTATGTTTCATTAATAACTGAATGCTGGGTGAAATACAAAACATTTATAAGATATCTTGTCTCCAGGAACATAAAGCCTGCAGCTAAAATCATACATACAGTTCCAAAAAATGGAAACAGGAAGAAGGGAACAGGGAAACTGAAATCAGTTAACTTTTGCAGTGCAACTTCTATGAAAACATTTATATTAAAACCTTTGAAATGATAGGCAACTTCTCACTCATGATTTATATGTTTTCTGCAATGCATTGGGAGGATTTTCCCATCAGGTGTGTGTTGGTGTTTGCATCCATGTTTCAAAATATTTCTGTAAGTGTCTGAGGAAAAGGCGTTTTAAAATACCATATCATAAGCATTTCTACAAATAAACTTCCCAAATTGGAGTTGTTACACCAGTTACCTGGATTATGAGGCTGATTTTCTTGCCACCCAAATTTTACAGATAGGCCCAGGGAATCAGAGCTAGATTCCAGAATCCTGAGACCATAAGGAATTTTTTTTGAAACCATTATGTCAAGTCCTGTCTGTGAAACAGGAGAAACTCATTTATAAGACAATGTACACTCTACTGTGATACCCAGTGTATTGACTGAAATCATTGAACTTTTTTTATAGTTCATATGCCACTTTATTTCATGACTTCCACTACCTTTGTGGTCAGCTTGTAGCAAGAAATGATAAAATGTATGATCATATGTACTTTCATTTATTGCTTGCTTGTAAAATGAACATTTGCTGGTGAACACTCCTGAAATTTTGACTCAGAGCAGTCAATACATAATACTTCCACACACCAAGGGAGTATTTGCTCATCACTCTTTGACTTGCTGTTTGTTATCCTCTCCATGGCGATCACAGAATCCAGATCCTTTTGGAGCCATGCCCTCCATTCAGGCCTGCATCAAACCAGTAGTGCATGGTTGCATTCTCATCATCCTTCTCCATTCATGAGCATGTGCCTCAAGTTCTCATGCCCACATAGTTGAGATTGGTCCAGTTATGTATGTATATGTGGCATATGTTACCATCTTTGTAATGTGGGTTTCCAAGTGCCTCAACTTTTCTAGGCATCTTTGACAGTACAGTTGTGTCTAATCTGCATCTTTAGCCCTTTCCCTGCCTGCACACTCCTCTGGCAGTTTTCACCAATTCCTATATCATCAAAGACTGTGCAATTTAAGCCTTGTCTCTGTGTCATGCTGCAGTCTTCCACACTTGACCATTTTCTGCCTCTGCATGATACCCTCACTCCTCAAGTCTGTATTCATTTCTACCCCTAAATTTGGCACTATCCATGAAACTGTTATGGCCTCAGAATCATACCACACACACAATTATGGTTGCAAATAAAGTGTTCACACCAATGTGATATAAAAGCAGCCCCTGGCGGTCCAGGACCTAATGGAATAAAGAGGAAATGGAACAATTTCCAGGTCAAGTTGTCATTCCCCAGTACAAAGGAGGGTCCAAGTGTGAGGTAACACTAGAAAAGGAAAACCAGTGTATGTCAGGAATAGCAGGCACTATGATTGATGCTTCCAAAGGCAGAGTGAACACTAAAAGAAGAAATGAAGAAAAAGGAAAGGAAAGGAACATTCAGTTCACTGGTAAAAGTGGAACAGTGACAATTTGTTGTTGTTGATTCCAAAAATGATGTGCAGTGGTTCTTGAAAAGTTACTATTATGACAAAGATATAGTAATGAGTTTGAAGATTCTTTTTTTTTCATTCATTTTCTCACATATTTAGAGACTTCATTTTGATTCATTGTACACAAATGGAGTACAAATTTTTGTTTCTATGATTGTGCATGATGTAGATTCATACCATTTTTGTAATTATACACGTACATAGGGTAATGATGTCTGCCTCATTCCACCATCTTTCATACCCATGACCCCTCTTCCCTCTCATTTCCTCTATGTAATCTAAAGTTTCTCCATTCTTTCATCTCCCCCCTCCCTACCTCCACTATGTATCATCATTCCCTTATCAGGGAAAACTTACAACCTTTGGTTTTCTGGGATTGGCTTATTTCACTTAGCATGATATTCCTCAATTCCATCTATTTATCTGCAAATGCCATAACATTATTCTTCTTTATGACCAAATGATATTCCATTGTGTATATATGTCACCATTTCTTTATCCATTCATCTGTTGAAGGGCATCTAGTTTGGCTCTGGTTTCCATTGTAAGTTTTAATATTTTTTCTGTAAAATGTCCTTTACAGACATTTATAGATGGACCTTTGAGTCATCATATGCCTTGAACATGATGAACTCTATTGTCTCAGGGGTATGGGATCAGCCTAATTACTCCCTAAATAACTCAGTATACCTGAGAGAAGAGGGGCACATCTCTATTTACAGATTTTTGGGAGGCTGAGGCAGGCTGATTACAGATTTTAAGTTAGCCAGGGAATTTGCAGACCCCCTGTCACCAAATAAAAAAGGTTCAGGATTTGAAGTAGTAATACAGTTCTTTGCAAGGATCCACCTGTGCCTGTGTACAATCTCTAGGTCCCCACGCACAACAATCCTAAAGTTACAAACAACATAAACATTCACCTAAAATTAAACTTAATTTAAAATTATAATTATGAAAATAAAATTATGGAAGTGTTACTATTGTCCTTTCTTATTTGGCCAGATTTTCGCTCATTCTAACAGTTTAAAGTAGCTTAAGTACATCTTTATGATTATCAGCAGAGTCACATTTGGACATGTTACCAGCAGAAGAGCAGGAGTGGCTCAATGGCATAAGAAATAGCCAGCAATGGGTATGTAAAGTGTCAATTTAAATTTCTTGTCAACTTACCTTATTTGCTTACAGAAGGAAAATTAGGCCAAACAAAACAAAGCAAAATATGCATACTATACTTCTAGTATGTATATTTTAAATGATTTCTATAAGACCAGACAATGAAGACAAGCAGTAGAAAATAACAATGTACACCTCACTGAAAAAAGGCCTTTAGGGACAATAAATTTATCATGATAAATTCTAAAAAGAAATGACATTGAAAATGCTGACAGTAAGCAGAGACTGAAGAGGAGATGAGGATGAAATTCAAGAAGAATGATAATAAAAAGGATTTAAAATAAGAAAAAAGAATCAAGGACCCTAAAACAAGGAATGAATGAACATATCTAAGAAAATCAGGTATATCATGAGAAAAGAAATAAATTGGGAAACCCAAAGATATAAAAAACCAAAGAATGAAAAAGACACACTTTAAACCTCAGAAATCTTCCCATTTCCCTGGTACTAATGTAACTGAAATAGAGGAACCTCTGTCTAGGATTTCTGATTTTGAAAACATGTAACTTTTTTCTTTTATTTGGTGCAGGTTCTCTGGTCTAATTCTGAGTCCTTGATTCATTTTGAGTTGAGTTTTGTGCAGGGTGAGAGATAGGGGTTTAATTTCATTTTCCCAGCACCATTTGTTGAAGAGGCTTTTTCTACTATGAGATAACTGCATTTATGTGGGCTTATCTGTGTCCTCTATTCTGTACCATTGATTACTTGTCTATTTTGATGACAATACCATACTGTTTTTGTTACTATTGCTCTGTAATATAGTTGAAGTTCTGGTATTGTGATATCTGCTTCCCTCTTCCTGCTAAGAATTGCTTTAACTATTCTGTGTCTCTTATTCCTCCAAATGAATTTCATAATTGCTTTCTCTATTTCTATGAGGTACATCATTGGAATTTTAATTGGAGTTGCATTGAATTTGTATAGCACTTTTGGTAATGTGACCATTTTGACAATTTTGATTCTGCCTATCCAAGAACATGGGAGCTCTTTCCATCTTCTAAGGTTTTCTTTCATTTCTTTCCATAGTGTTCTGTAGTTATTGTAGAGGTCTTTCACCTATTTTTCTTGATTCCCAAGTATTTTATTTTTTGAGGCTATTGTAAATGGGGTGGTTTTCCTAATTTCTCTTTCAGAGGATTCTCACTTATGAATAAAACTTCATTAGGTTCATGAGCATTGATTATATATTCTGGTACTTTACTAAATTCATTTATGAGTTCCAGAAGTTTTCTGGTGGAATTTGTTTGGCCCTCTTAAGTATAGAACTGTATCTTCAGCAAATAGGGATAGTTTGAGTTATTCTTTTCATATTCATATCCCTTTAATTTCTTTGGTCTGTCTAATTGCTCTGGCTAGAGATTCACGGATGATGTTGATTTAAAGTGGTGAAAGAGGGCTTCTCTGCCTTGTTCCGGTTTTCAGGGGAAATGAATTCAGTTTTTCTCCATTTAGGAATGATTTTGGCTATGGGCTTAGCATACATATCCTTTACAATGTTGAGGTATATTCCTACTATCCCTATTTTTTTCTAGTGTTTTGAGCATGTAGGGGTACTGTATTTTATCAAATGCTTTCTCTGCATCTATTGAAATGATCATATGATTCTTAACTTTAAGTCTGTTGATGTGTTGAATTACATTTATTGATTTCTAGATGTTGAACAACCTTGCACCCCTGGAATAAAACCCACTTGATCATGGTGCACTAGCTTTTTAATACATTTTTGTATGCAATTTGCTAAAATTTTATTAAGAATTTTTGCATCTATGTTGAGTTAGGGATATTGGTCTGAAATTTTCTTTCTTCAATGTGTCTTTTTCTGGTTTTGGTATCAGGGTGATATTAGCTTCATAGGTTGAGTTTGGAACGGTTCCCTCATTTTCTATTTCATGGAATACTTTGGGGAGTATTGAAATGAGTTCTTTGAAGGTCTTGTTGAACATGACTAAGAATCTATCTGTTCCCAGAATTTTCTTGGTTTGGTAGGCTTTTGATGACTTCTTCTATTTCATTCCTTGAAATTGATCTATTTAAATTGTGTATGTCCTCCAGATTTAGTTTGGGTTTATCATATGTCTCTCAAAAAGTGTTGATGTCTTTGAGATTTTCTATTTCGTTGGAGTACAGATTTTCAAAATAGCTTCTAAATGTGTTTTGTATTTCAGTAGTG
The DNA here is from genome assembly GCA_020740815.1 of Sciurus niger. NCBI lineage: Eukaryota > Metazoa > Chordata > Mammalia > Rodentia > Sciuridae > Sciurus > Sciurus niger. Next base: position 35,912 of record JAHUXG010016192.1, read on the forward strand.
TCTGTCGTGATATTTCCTTTTTCATGATGAATTTTAGCAATTTGAGTTTTTCTCCTTTTCTTCACTAGTGTGGCTAAGTGTTTATCAATTTTGTTTATTTTTCCAAATAATCAACTTTTTGTTTTGTCAATTTTTTGAATTGTTTCTTTGGTTTCAGATTTATTGATTTCAACTCTAATTTTAATTATTTCTTTCTTCTACATTTTGTGTTGATCTGTTCTTCTGTTTCTAAAAGGGCTTTGAACTGTAATGTTAGGTTGTTTATTTGTTGATTTTTTCTTCTTTTATTGAATGCACCCCTGCAATGCATTTTCCTCTTACTACTGCTTTCATAGCATCCCAGAGATTTTGATAGGTTGTATCATTGTTCTCATTTATCTCTAAGAATTTTTTATTTCCCCCCATGTCTTCTGTTATCCATGCATCATTCAATAGTGTATTATTTAATCTCCAGGTGTTGAAGTAGTTTCTGTTTTTATTTTGTCATTGATTTCTAATTTCATTCCATTATGATCTAATAGAATATAAGGAAGTATCTCTATTTTTTTGTATTTGCTAAGAGTATCTTTGTGACATAACATACTGTCTATTTTAGAGAAGGATCTATGTGCTTCTAAGAAAATGTATTCACTCAAAGATGGATGTAATATTCTACATATGTCTGTTAAGTCTAAATTATTGATTGTGTTATTAAGTTCTATGGTTTCTTTGTTCAATTTTTGTTTGGAAGATCTGTCCAATTGTGAGAGAGGTGTGTTGAAGTCACCTAGTATTATTGTGCTGTAGTCTATTTAGTTCCTGGAATTGTGAAGAATTTGTTTAATGTACAAGGATGTGCCATAAATATTTATGATTGTTATATCTTGCTGATTTATGATTCCTTTAAGCAGTATGAAATATCCTTCTTTATCCCTTTTGACTAACTTTGAATTGAAGTTCACTTTATCTGATATGAGGATGAAAACCTCCGCTTTTTATACTGAGTCTGTGCGCGTGATGTTTCCTCCCATCCTTTCACCTTTAGTCTGTAGGTATCTTTTTCTATGAGATGAATCTCTTGAAGGCAGCATTTTGTTGCATCTTTCTTTTTAATCCAATCTGCCAGTCTGTGTCTTTGGATTGATGTGTTTAGGTCATTAACGTTCAGGGTTATTATTGAGATATGACTTGTATTCCTGGTCATTTTGGCTTACTTTTGGTTTTTAGCATGACCTGGTTTCTACTTTAATTGGCTATTTCTTTAGAATAATTCCTCCATTTACTGACTTATATTGTTGTTTTTCATTTCTTCCTCATGAAATACTTTGCTTAGAATGTTCTGTAGTGCAGGCTTTCTGTTTGTAAATTCTTTTAACTTTTGTTTATCATAGAAGAATTTTATTTTGTCTTCAAATCTGAAGGTTAGTTTGGTGGACAGAAGATTCTTGGTTGGCATCCATTTTCTTTCAGAACTTGAAATATGTTGTTCCAGGCCCTTCTAGCTTTTAGGGTCTGGGTTGAGATGTAACATCTAGATTTGTTTGGGGCATTTTCTTCCCTTGTTTTCTCATATTGTTCAGGAATCAGTGGGTCATTAAGATATTGCAGATTTCCTCTATTGACTTACAATATCCCTGAAGATTGTTAGTATATCCCCTCTTATTCTTCAGTACCCTGAAGTCTTGGAGGAAGTTGATAATGCGTTGCTCCACAAGGAAGCTGCCTCTCTAGGGTTGGTGACCCTCAGGTGGGGTATATTCCCTGATAGTGGGCAGAGGTGCTTCCACTTGTTGACCAGTGGTCATCCATAGGGGAACTAGGCTGCGGGCTGAGGCAAGGCCTGTTTGTGCCTGTGTCTCTGGTTTTACTGTCCTTGTGGGAAAACCTCACCCCGCAGGGAAGACTCACCCAGTGGGGAGGTCTCGCTATTCAGTTCCCCTCCTAGAGGTTCCCCTCAATCTACAACTACCACCTGGGCTGGGCTGTCTTCCTCTGCAACGTTCCCAGGTGCCCGGACCTACCTCCTGGGCCTGGGAGCCTCACCCTTCACAGACGAGTCTCCTTAGGCTGCCTCTCCTCAGAGAATCTGCCCGCAGTCCTGGAAACTTCGCTCCGCCCCTAAGCGTGTCTCTGTGCGGCTCTTCCACCAAGAAACTGCCTAGGTCCTGGAACCCTGCTCTGCACCTAATTGCCTGGCTATGTGACCCCTCCTCTGAGCCGCCACCTGGAGCCCTGTACAATAGCTCCGAGACCCAGAGACCCGCCACACAGGGACAGCTGCCCAGGTGCTCCCACACAGTCACTAGGAGTCCAAGCAACTCACTTCGTGTCTCCTCCTCCCCCCAACCACCCATAGCCCTAGGCAGTCACTCTGAGTCCAAATGACCCGCCCTGTTCCTCCTCCTCCTCGGGGTAGCCCCCTGGGTGTTCAGGAGCGGTCACTCGTAGACCAAGCAACCCACCATTCTCCTCCTCCAGGAAGCCCACCGGTGTTTAGGAGCAGTCGCTTTGAGTCCAAACAACTCACCACTCGCCTTCTCCTCTGGCAACTGCCTGTAGATCTGATGCAGTCACTCCTGGACCAAGGGACCCGCCACGTTCCTCCTCTTCCTCCGGGCAAATCGCTCTGAGTCCAAACAGCTCGCCACGCAGCTCCTCCTCAGGCAGCCGCCCAGAGCCCCAGTACTTGCTCCGAGTCCACGCGCTGTGCTGAGCCGCCTCCTCTACAATGATCCCAGTTGTTCATGTTTACTGCTCCAGCGGGGGGGAGGGACGTCTCCCCAGGCAACTCTACTTCACAAAGTTCCCTGCGTTCTGGGGCTACCGCCCCATCCGGGACGCCTCCCCAACGGGAGAGACTCACCTGGTGGCTTTGAGTTGGTTCCAAGTCTCTCACTATCTCCTCTTTTGAATCCTGCGTCCTGGAGCAACATGAAATGCAGCTGCCCTCTAGTCCGCCATCTTGAAAAACCCCTCAAGATTGAGAATCTTAATGAGAACAAGGAGTTGAAGAAGGGAAAAAAAAGTAGTGGAACTCAGTGGAGTGTGGGAAATTCAAGGCATATTTGAGAAAGGAAAAGAACAGAGTTCTTAAACTGTGGTAAGAATTTTTGGTCGAAGTTCCAAAGATGAGTGAAGGAGAGAGTCAGACTTTCTCACACTTCCTGGTTTAGTCATAGTTGGAAATGAATTGAGGAGAGAAGACCTGATCCCAGAGAGCTAAGTTCATTTACCATAAATGATTAGGAATATATATGATTTAATTATATACAACATGTTCCTACTACCTAGGACAAAAATATAGGGCAGAAACAGCAAACAGAATAATAGGAGTATAAATTGTTATGGGGCATTCCCCAAAAAGATTTCTAAAATTCTCTTTGGAAAGATTACGTATACTTCAACATTTTATTTGAGGGGACAGCCTTGGGAGGAATTCAGAGCTACATTCAAATTAACCTACACAAATTGAAAACTGACAAAGTTCACACTAGAAATCTGGAACTGTGAGAAATCATCCCTTTAAGACCATGGTCAAAAGCTCATTCTGACTCAGCAGGTCTTTGAATCTACATGTCCGTTAAATTCTATGGTGATTTCAAATATCCTGTTCACAGACAACATGTTTTGGAGTCAGGGAATGGATGTACTTTTGGGAAATAACAAGGAAATGGTATCAGTTTCTACAGTTCAGGATACAAGCAGATCAAGGGCAAGCATAAATCTTTCATTCTGAGAATATTTCTTGAGAATTGGGAAGGACTCAAAAGACAAAGATGAAGAAATTATATAGCTAAGATGAGTTTTCTAAGTTGACAGACAAGAAAAAGTGGAGCTAATTCAAACAAAGTATGTAAAATTGAAAGAATCAAGTTCCCAACTCTAAAGGTAAAGAGAAAGGAAAATGATGGAGGACTGAAGCAGTTTAGGAAAAATGAGGAAATGTAGATAATGCTATTCAACTCTATTCAGTTTATCTGTCTCAAATGTAAGTGAAACTTTTCCTGGTCCCAGATGATTCAAACCATTAGGGACTGGAAGAAGCAACTACAAATTTCTCCCCTTGATATCTAGTAGGCACCACCATATGTAAGGTGTCAATATGAGTCATTCAGATGAGCAACCTAGATTTTTGAAGCATTGATTTTTAAAGGCAGCTACTATTTTGATTGTTACTATTGTCAATATTCTCATTAATATTATTGTATTTGTCTATTAGTGCACTGCAGTGAAACCATGTTCCTAGGTGTGTCAGGAAGGCATAGTTTTACTAGAAAAATTTTGATATATAAGTGGAAAACAATGTGGTCGACTAGCCCTCTGATGAAAATACTCGAAAAACTGCCAAGTTATGTCACACTAGATACATTATTTTAAGCAGAATGCTTTATGTAGTTTATCCCTCAGATAACAACACTGTTACTCATAGTGTATATAAAAATTTTTTTGATCTGAACTATGTTTTCTCATACATTTTCTTATAGATATGAACGTACTATTTTCACACAAGAGAGGAAAAAGAAACTTGATGTTGGATAAAACAGAGTATACAAGAAAAGAAGATGCACCACTTTCTCACTTGGGTATAAACAAACCCAAACATGCATATGCATATTTGTTATCATCCTAAAAACATATTTCTGAGCTAATTATTTCAGAAAACTCTTCGATGAACAAATAAGTGTACCTTCCCCTGTAATCTCATCACAATTTGGACTTATTGATTATAAGGCAAATGGGTTACAGAATATGTACTTAAATTAAATGGATTAAATGATTCTGAAGGTCTCATTTGAGATATGTGCTGCCACATTTTAATTCAGCTTTGACATTGAATTTATAAGGAAACTTTTTTCCTCCTCTCAATACAGATCAGTGTGCTCTCCAGCATTCTGCATTTTGACATTGGTAGACTTACCAATGTGTATTAATGGTCATTGCAAAAATTATTCTACCAATGGAAACTTAACTGCCTATTTAATCAAATCAATATTCCTGATTTTGATTTAGTATATTTGAGACTTGTTACTTTATGAAATATCTATGTGATTTAATTAACTCTTTTCCTATAAAATAAATCCATGGTTGCTGGATAACTTTCTTTCCAGAAATATTTATGAGTTTTAAATCAAGAACATACCTGCGCCTAGCAATGAAGTGTTTACTTATATGTCTGTGACATATTTTATTTTCTTCTCAATGGTGAACAATGAGAGAGAAACTTTTGCCTGCTAAGAATTTGCTCTCTCACTAAGGTTCTCCCACAGGTCTCTCAGATTCTTGAAGGGTTTGTATATATTTGAATTGCATAAAAGTGTCCATAAGATCCTAAAAGAGTTCCCTCAACATAGGAATACATTGCTATAGGAAAACTACATGGTAAATGAAAGCAACATTCACAGTTGCTGCATTTTATGACATAATGCATTTGAAACCTTGAGTTCCAGTTAGGACCAGAATCTCACATTCTGTATACCAGCTTCTTATTTGTTCTTATTTGTTTAATTAACTTTCATTCAACACAGGCCACTGGACATTTTCTATCCTCTGTATTTCTGGAAATACTCCCAGAGTCAGGCTGCAATCAACTCCTAGTGCACTGCTGCAATTCTCATTACACATCACAATTCATACACATGACCCTCATGCCCACCTGCTTGTATCATTAAGGTTGGTCTGGCTCTTTATGCATACACTGCATATGTGACCATCAGCTGTATATAGAACATGGATGTCCAAGCATCTTGACTTTCCAATCTTTCATAATAAAAACTCTGCCTTACTCTGTATCCTGACCCCTCTCTTGGCCTGCTATGCCTTCTACCCCTTCTCCTTGCCAATCCCTGTACTGGCAGACACTTTCCATTTAAACCTGGCCTCAATGTGCAGGCTTTCATGCTCTCAGCATTTTCTGTCACTGGCTAAATCCTCACATTTTTTTCACCTTTGAAGTTGGCATTTATCTCTACCACTAGAAAGGACTGCATCCCTGACATCATTTTTCTCCTCTAGATTTTACCAAGTACTCATTTATGGGGAGAGACATGTAGTGTCTCCCCAAGTTTTATTCTGAAGTATTGGACTAGTAAAACTACTTCTGAAAGATGTCAATATGTACTGGGTTCAGAGGGGTACACATGTACTTGTATGTACTTAAGAGACTCAGGCAGGTTTCTGTCAGATTTCCAGCCACCAAGAAATTTATCAACAACTTTTCTCCAAATATAATGACATGGGTTTAAATTTTCTATGAATCTTTCCTAATGCAAAGTCTGCCTCACTCTGTATCTTGCTCCCCTTCTCTGATTGAGCCATCCTCTGTAAGTTTTTCTTTACCATCAGATAAACCCATTCCATTTAAAAACTTTTCTATATACAGTCTTTCATACTCTCTGCATTTCCTGCTTCTAGCTGATAACCTCACTTTTGAAGACTCCATTCATCTCATCTAGAAAAGACTTCATTCCTGGCATCTTTTGTCTCCTCCAGCTCTTAGCACAAACTCAAATATGAGGGGAAATAAGTAAAATTGTTGACAGCAACATGAAGTAAAATTTGTCCCATCAAGTCCAAGAACTGATAGAGTAGAAAGGAAAAGGAATGTTTACAGGTCCCATGTTTATTACCCAGTATGATAACTGGAAGTATCTGAGATAGCCCTATTGAAACCACAAGCAGGTTCTGACAGGAATAAGTGGCTTAATCATGAAAGTTTCACAAGAAAGTAACTTGTAAAAATTTAAGATAAAGAAAATCCAAGAAATGTATAAAAAAGCAAAAGGAGTTCATTGATAAAGATATAAATGTGATTACTTTTTTGGGACACTAAAGATGGGGTTAAATGACTTTTAAAAATTTAATATTTGAAGGAAGAGATAGTAAACTGTGTGATGTTTCATGTTTCACTGGAAATTGCGTATTTTTTTCCTCCAGAATCTTCTCTCACCTTGAGCGAATCAACCTGTGAGTTATTATAGGTCTTGTACATGATGACACCTAGTGTCTTTCAGTGGTGTTCCAAAGTATTGGATCAGTAGAACTATACCCCTATATGTACTGAGCTCAGAGGGGCACACCTGTAATTGCAGGTCCTTGAGAGGCAGACATAAGCCCTCTAAAGGCATAAGTCAGGTTGCCAGCAAACCAGGAAATTAACATTCTGTCCCAAATATGAAGAGATGGGGTTTGAAATAATTCCTATAGTGCTTGACAGCATACACATGTTCCTGCATAAAATATAAAGGCCCACACACCAGCAATTAAATATTTCAAATAATGGCTATATTCACCTAAACTCATGCTTAATTTAAAATTGTCATTGGGAAAATAAATTTTTAGAATTATAGTTACTGTTCCTTTTTATTTGGATAAATTTCCTTCAACATTAATATTATAAGGTAGTTTAAGTAAATCTGTGCATGTTTCAGGAGGGTCACACTTGGACATTTCAACAGCGGAAGTGGAGGAGAGACTCCATGGAACTGGATTTAGTCAGCAACAGGTATGCATACATGTCATTTTGAATTCCAAATATCTTCCTTCTTTTGTCATTTTGAACTCCAAATATCTTCCTTCTTTTGTTTCCAGGAGGTAAATTAGGACAAATGACATAACCTAATACTTTGACCATCCAACATCACAATTTCATATTTATTGTACAACATTTAAGTGGTCATGAATCTGAAAATAGTTTTAGAAATCAAGGTGGATTAAAGATAAACTTTGTTCAAGAAATTGGAGCAATACTTTAGAACTCTGTTTTGTTTTGAACTGTGTAACATCCTTAAATGCTGAGAGATAAATTAGAGACTGAGAAGTAGTCAGTTGACACTAGGAACATACATAAATATAATGACCAATGAATGCATTCATGTAAAATCATCTTCATTTCCAAAGGATCAACACTGAATTTCACATTATCTGCCATCCATGCCATGGTTAAAGAAATCATATTCCAAGATTTCCAAAGTCTTGATTAAAGAAGAGAAAAATGCAAAACAGACACATATCTTCTTGGTAATAGGACCAAAACCATTCAGAATACATACTTTACTGATAATTTACAAAAAATATCAGGTTTATCTTCTTTCCCTTTAAGAATGCAAAAGAATTACTAAACATATTTAACTTACCTCTTTACACGATGTTAGACTAAAGTTCTTTGATGCAATTGTTGGGATGTTATGAAATATTGGAGGTGTCATTTAGCCTCCTGGTTCTCATGTTGTATGTGTCAACCAGTGGAGGATTTGCATGCCTTTGAATGGATTTCTCTTCCACAGCTGCACATGGATTCTTGTAATACACAGGTTTGTCATGGGGATGGGTCCGATGCACTGTTTATATCTGAGCATCACGTCTGAAAATTAGCATGATATACATGCTAGTTTCATTCAGTATCTCTGCAGGGAGAAAGAATACACTCAAACAATGATCACAGCTTACAGAAAAATATTTACCATGTGTAAATAAAATGTATTAAATGATCTCAAGAACACCACAAAATAAGGGACTATGTGGGTAAGCTAAGTTTCATCAAGACTGCATACACTTGTGTCTCCTGTGCAAACTATTGTTGCACATAATTTAATGTTCTTATTTCCAATTCCAGTGATTTCACATATATGAGCATGGTGATTTCCAAAGAGTGATAATGAAACCTATAAGCAAGTAATTATCACTATTATTGCTTTCCAGAGTGATTCTGAGCAACATGCAGAGGTGTGTGCTTTTTGTGGACATGCAGAAGGTAAGAACCACATAGGATCCAAAGTACATTGCAGAGAATATTACCAAAAATATGGGCACTAGTATATAGTAAATGCTCAAACAGTGTATCTGTTACCTAGCTATTGAACAAAAGGGAAGGTATGGAGTGGCATAACATATTAGGTTTTAGCCACAGGCTTAATTGTGGGTATTGCTAAAGAAGAGAATGGTGAATTTCCTTTAAGATATGCTTTTATCTCAAGTAAATTGGAAATAAGAAAAGGAGAGAAAAAAGAGAGTAGGAAGACTGAGAACTGCAGTAAGTACACAGAGTCAAAAAGGAAAAAGAATCAGTGGTTCTCAGGAGAGGTTGGGAAATTGAAGCCCCACATGAGAAGGGAAAGGAGCAGTTTTTTCACACTGCGGGAAGAACTTGTGAGTTTCAGGTTCTCAAGATGAATGAAAGGGAACATAGTTCTGTCCCAAACTTGGTGAGTTTTTTACAGTTGGAAATGGATTGAGGCATGAAGACCTGATCCACAATGCTAAGTTCGTTGACCAACAATGAGTGGGAATATATAAAATTTAATGATTGCAACATAGTGCCACTCTCTATGACAAAAAAATATATGGTAGAAATAGCAACTGGAAAATTAGAAATACATATGAGTAGTCAAGGGGAATCTCCCAAATCCACAGGTATCTAAAATTCACTTTGGAAAGATTACATATCCTTCAAAATTTAATTTGAGGGAACCTCCAAGGAAGGAATCCAGAGCTGCATTCTCAATAACATAGATGAATTGGAAGCTGACAAATTTCATACTGGAACTGTGAACTGGAATCATCTCTGGAGACCATGTTCCAAAGCTTCTGACCCAGCAGGTCCTGGCTTCAACATGTCCAATACATTCTACAGTGATTCCATTGATCTTGGTCCACAGAAAACACCATTTGTTGCCAGAGAACGGATGTCTTTTTGGGAAATACACAAGAATATCTCCAGGTTCCTACAGTTCAGGACACAAACACATCAAGTGCAAACATAAATCTGACTTTCATTCTGAGCAGGTCTCTTGAGAACTGAGAGTGACTCAGAAGATGAGATGGCAAAAGTATATGACTAAGATATATTTGTTAGTTTGGCAGGCAAGAAGGACTGGCAAAAAGCCATACAAAGAATGAAAGATGCAAAGACACAAGCTCCAACCTCAGATTTTCCTTTGGAAAACCTGAAAGGGAGGGGAAATGAGAGAGGAACCAGGAATTATGATAAAATGGGGAAAATGTTCCTCAGCTCTTTTCACTTTGTCTGCTTTCAAATGCAAATCTGGTGCAGAGATGATTATTACCCATGGGGACTGCAAGAATCAGGGCAACCCACCGATCCCAATTTGTCCCCTCCTTATATAGTAGGTGCACAATGTGTGAGGATTCCATATGTGTTATTGAGGTGAGCAAACTTGGATTTTTGAAACATTTGTTGTTTAAAAGAAGGCTAATTTTCCTTTGGTACTCTTCTTATTTTCATCTTTAATTGTTTTGTTTCCATCAGTACTTTATTGGTGTGCTGTTGGAAAACCAGGTCTTTGGCATGCCAGAATAACAGGATATTAGTGAGATATCTTTGGAACTCAAGGAAGCAAATGTTGTGATCACCTGAGAGACTTGAACAAATACATGAAATACCACTCCAGATTCATTTTTAACTAGAAGCCAATAAGCAGGTTATTCCTAAAACACAATCACTGTTACTCTTAGTGAATTTACAATTTACTATGAAATATAAGAGTTTATTGATATCTGATAATTCTTCAAGCTTTCAGAATACTTTTTTTGGACTGCTTTTCTGAACACTTTATGCATTATTAAACTGTTTTTTCACAGATATGAGACCACACACTTCACATAAAAGAGCAACAAGAAACTTGATGGTGGTGAAATGGGGACACAGGAAAAGGAGATGCATCTGTTGCCAGCATGGGTATGAACAAACACAAACAACCAAATGTGTATTAGCAGTTATTCTAAACACATATCTAAGCTGAGTAGCTCAGAAAACTGTCTCAGATGAATAAACAATTGAATCTCATCACAACTTTGTACTTAGTAATTACAAGGCAAATGACAAACAGGAAATGTACTTATCATAAAATAGATTAAATAATTCTGAGAAGATTCCCTCAAGATGCCAGTTGCCACATTTTCATACTCCTTTGACATTGATCTTCTCTGGGTCCCTCTTTCCTCCTCTGAATACAGATCAATCTTCTCTCCAGCATTCTCTATCTTGCCATTGGTATATATGCTAATATCTTTGTGTTAATGGTCATTGCAGGCTGTTTTTTAACCATTGGATACTTCACTGCAAATTTTTCAAAATGTCTCTGCCTGACTCTGATTCACAACAATTGAGTCTTGTGACTTTTTTCAACACATATAATTTATTTATTGCTTTCCTATAAATTGTATCTCTTTTTTTAATTTTTTTAAATTTTATTTTATTTATTTTTTATTGTAAAAATTTGAGATACATGTTGTTTCTCTGTTTGTACATGGTGCAAAGGCATACCATTTGTGTAATCATAAATTTACATAGGGTAATGTTGTTTGATTCATTCTGTTATTTTTTTCTTTCCCTCCACCCCTCCCACCCCTCTTTTCCCTCTATACAGTCCTTCCTTCCTCCATTCTTGCCCCCCTCGCCTAACCCTAACTCTAACCCTAACACTAACCCCTCCCACCCCCATTATGTGTCATCATCCACTTAATAGCGATATCATTTGTCCTTTGGTTTTTTGAGATTGGCTTATCTCACTTTGCATGATATTCTCCAATTTCATCCATTTGCCTGCAAATGCCATAATTTTATCATTCTTTATGGCTGAGTAATATTCCATTGTATATATATACCACAGTTTCTTTATCCATTCATCAATTGAAGGACATCTAGGTTGGTTCCACAATCTGGCTATTGTGAATTGAGCAGCTATGAACATTGATGTGGCTGTATCTCTGTACTATGTTGATTTTAAGTCCTTTGGGTATAGGACAAGGAGTGGGATATCTGGGTCAAATGATGGTTCCATTCCAAGTTTTCTAAGGAATCTCCACACTGCTTTCCAGAGTGGCTGCACTAATTTACAGCCCCACCAGCAATGTATGAGTGTACCTATCTCCCCACATCCTCTCCAACACCTGTTGTTGCTTGTGTTCTTGATAATTGCCATTCTAATTGGGGTGAGATGGAATCTTAGGGTGGTTTTGATTTGCAGA